>OZ024829.1:11799794-11943531 GCA_964016985.1 Anodontia alba
GGGGGGGGGCGGGGGGGCGTGTTGGGGGATTGCGTAGAATTTTTCCTGGAGTTTCCTCGAAGGATGGAGTAAGGATATGAAAGCTGAAGACACGGTGCGTTAACTCACAACTCTACTATATCCTATACGTTATCTACCTTGCCCTACACTGCCCTGCCATGCGTAATTATTATTACTGTAAATAATCCGCAGGCACCCGTAAAATTTTCGGTACATGTTGCCAGTATTTACCGTAAAACCTATGGGATCTTTTTACAGTGCATAAAACTGATGGTTAAAAGATATGACGATCGCGTTACCCGAATGCGTTTTGCTGATTCTCTTTCTGTACAACACACTGCATATTCATGCTTTGTTGGCAGCACCAGCTTGATTTTAGGTATAGTATCTTTTACTATGGTAAAATGACCCTTATATAATTATAATATTAAACCGTGAATATTGAAATTATTACTGAACATATAGCATCTAATTTCCATAAAAAATTGTTATATTTTCTTGTAGAGCAGTATATGGCGGCCATTTTTAGTGCATTTTAACCCATTTAAGCCTAGCGTCCCATAAAAGGGACATAGACAAACAGTGTAGACCCAGATCAGACGCCGCAGAGCGCGGCGTCTGATCAGGGTCTACACTGTTTGCATAAAGTTCAGAAATTCTTATAAAATATGGCAATAATAAAACATAACCAGAAACCCCCTATATAGGAAATAACCTGACCAAAGAGTTGAGGTAGAAGAGTCCACTCGGCATAAATGGGTTAAGAATGATGTATCAGAGTAATTACAATCAAGTAAGGCTGGCAAATCGAAGCTGAAAAGATAATCGATTATCGGTCCTGCCAATGTGATCGATAATCGATTAGTAATCACTGAAGATTTGGTCATAATTTTACTTGTCTGAGCATGACTCTTACCATATGTTATACTTTATTGCATATATTCGGTCAGACAGGCCTGAGCAAACAGTGTAGATCCTGATGAGACGCCGCATCAGAGTCTACACTGTTTGCCACCCATACAGTCATTTTTAGACACAACAATGGGTAGTAAATTGTACTTGTTCAAATTTTAGATTATGCATGGTAAGGAGTTGAGGTGTCTGAATGGCTAAGGGTAAATACGGTAAAGTAACAAACACAGAAATCAAATGATCGATTATTAGCAAATCAGTAATGATAATCATTTTTTGTGGAATTTATCGATCAATTAATCGAGCATAATAAAGAGTTTGATACAGTTTTGAGACTTCTTCTGTAGTTACTTTAAACAAACTTGACACATTTTTGTGACTCAATGACAACATTGAATTAGTTTATAATATTCCTAATTGTGACGATCATCTTGGATGCCATGTTGAATGCCCGAGTTGTTCAAGGTTTGCCAAGGTGACAATCGCTTGATTTAAAAACTACAGACCAAGAAAATATTTTGATATATACTTCGTTCATGTTATAACAAATGTTAAGCTCCATAGACCACTTACACCCATTTCCAGGTGACTTATAGAATCATATTTGCTCCACTAATATGAAGCAAGTGATGATAATTTGGACTTTTGGATAGAGGTAGCAACTATCCAATTTATATTGCTTGTTCGCTTGTTCCGTAAAAAGTTTTTTTATATATTCCAGAAAAAAACAAAATACGAAAATAACAGAAAAAAAAAAAAAAAAGAAACTCAGACAGAAAATCTGGAACATTTGTCTGTAAGAGTGATCCATATCTCAATTATCTGTCAAAGGAATGTTAACCTACACAGTGTAGACATTATTAACTTTCTGTTTTGCATTCCATGAATTTCTCCTTGGATTAAGTAGCTTTGTTATTTTCTAACTCAGCTGAGATGGATCGTGCCATGCCAAACAGGGCCCAGTTGTTCAAAACTTAACGAAGTTGTTAGCTCACGTGACGTTACAATGTCTATCTTGAAAAATGATAAATATATTGACAAAATATAGGGTGTATCAAAAAATACGTGGACTTTTATTATAACTTTAAAACTGCTCAACGTAAATCGATAAAATTTTGCACACGTATTAAACAATTAAATGTTAAAAGGATCATAGGGTTTACATTGATGTATTATACTTGTGTTTAACAAAATTCAAGTTTTAATAGTCCTGGGTAGGTACCCCCGGCGCAACCCATTTCTTGACTGCACTGCGTAGTGTTAATATCTCTCTTGACTCCCTAAATTAGCGCCAAACTATACTAAACGTCGTCTGCTTATGTGTTGACGTCATATTTAACGTCGTTGCAAATTTGAGCGTCATCCGTTGGGTACTTTAGAATATACAGCCAGTAAACTTAAGGCGTACGTGGAAATCGTAAGGTCAAAATGGCGGCACCGGCGCAGGAAGAGATCCGTGCAATAATAAAGTTTTGTGTGGACCTAGGAAAAACACCAACAGAGACGATGAAAATGATGAAGGATGCTAATCGATTTTCAAATGTAAGCAGATCTCTTGTTTTTAAGTGGCATAAAAGATTTTCGGAGGGTAGGGAGTCTCTAAAAGACGACACTGGGAGAGGACGGAAACGAATCGTGAACGCTGGGACAGTAGCGGCAGTGAAGAGCCTTATCGAGGAGGACCATAGATTGACTGTTAGTGACATTTCAACAAAAGTAGGCGTTAGTTATGGCGGCGTCCACTCGATTTTGAGAAACCAGCTGAAGATGTCAAAGGTTCATGCGCGCTGGGTGCCGAGATTACTAAAAAATGCAGAAAAGGAACGACGTGTTCAAGATTCTCTGTCTTTCCTACGGCAGTATGAGAGGCACGGAGACGCTTTCCTCGACAGAATTATAACTACAGACGAGACATGGCTCTGGTTTTACGACCCAGAGACGAAGCAGCACTCCTCTGTGTGGAAGAGAAATTCATCCCCACCCCCACAGAAGGCCAGGGTCAGCCGGTCCGGAGGGAAGTACATGTTTATCATGATTATGGACAGACGGGGTATGCTGCTGTGCCATTCCGTGCCTAAGGACCAGACGGTGAATGCCGACTACTATTCTAAGGTAAAAAACATTTTCCTTACTATTTTTATTAACAAATGAACTATAATTAAAACATTTAACATTTCTAATAAATGTTCTTCTTTTCAGGGCCGGCAGGTTTGTTTTCAAATGAATAAATCTGGGTATTCGATTTCATGTTTTTCAGGTTCTCAGACGTGACCTGATACACGCACTGCAGAAGAAGAGGCCCGGCATTCCGATCGTGAGATATATTCTTCACCAGGATAATGCCCTGGCACACAGGGCGGACACCACCCGGCTTGAACTCGACCTGATGGGATTAAAGACTTTCGACCACAGCCCTTATTCCCCGGACCTGGCTCCCATGGACTTTGCCGTTTTCCCGGAAATTAAAGCACAGCTCAAGGGACGAAGATTTACGTCGCTGGAGGAGCTTACATACTCAACACATGGCATCATTCGTCAGTTCGACTCAGCGTGGTATCAGAAGGTGTTTAGCAAGTGGGTGGAGCGACACAGGAAGTGTGTTGAGTGTAGAGGCGAGTACTTTGAAAAGCGCTGACTTGCAACGTAAGTAGTCAACGTCGAAACGTCATCTTGACGTCGTTACCGTGCGCCGGTACCACTACACTAACCATTTAAGAATGGTTGCTATGGGAGACCCACTGGACCTATCGTACCCAAAGTTAACAGACATATAGAAAAATGCCGATATATAATTACTATGTATATTTGATCTCATTATCTGTAAAAACAGAATTACTGTAACGAAAGTTCACGTATTTTTGGATCCACCCTCGTATTTGAAGAAAACATGTGAAAAGCTACTCACATTTTTGCGGCAAAAATGTCAATGTGTTTGAAAATGCCTTACTTCGACAGTTAACCAGATTGTCATTAACGAGCTCATTAAGTTAACGATGCCTGAAGAACTGGACCCATGTTGTAGAAATATACAGAAACGATGCAGTCTAAGATAGGCTTGTGCATGCACAGTCTAATCGGTGTATGCATTCACATCGGTCCTGCTGTATACCTGAACAGCGCCATATGAAAAGGTCGCTTCGTGGCATATCCACTTCAGCGAGCGAAAGCGCACTCTTTGATAGGAACATTTGCTATATGTCTGATCAGGGCATTTCGCTCTCCATATTATTTACCCTAAGCCACATTATCCTATGAGAGGGCTCAATTATTGAACTCGATAAGGCGAAATGGGCCAGTCATTGAAGGCCCAGATCAGCCTTTTCATTGGCACAGTCTGATCAGGGCTTTCGTTGTACAGGAACATATTTATGAATAAAGAAGGCCCTAATTAGACTGCTCAGAACGTGGAAGCTGATCTGCGTCTCCACCCTGCGCTGAATGTAATTTTTCCTCGCGTGTCGGCACACAGAGGTTCTATGAGATTTATAATATTTAACGTATGTATTCGGCCATTTGTGTGCAATACACAGATTGTAGCTAGATTGTGAATACCCCGACTGATACGGGTCTCTGATTGTTTTGCTTACCCTAGATATTAGGGCACCATAAGTCTTTTCCTTAAATTTGAACAAATCCACTTTATTAACTGTTGATGTGTCTAAAAACGCTTAATGAGTGGCAAACAGTGTTGACACTGATCTGATCTGACACCGTGTGATGCGGCGTCTGATCTGGGCCTACACTTTTTGCTCAGTCCTGTGTGTCCGAATACTTAGAGTAAACACCGTATGCTCGCTAACCTATTTCTAACTTAACATCAACATAGTAAAATCTTACTTCTGTTCCCATGTGAGACTCTGATCAGGGAGCGCTTTCCACCCAACCTGACTCATTACGAAAACATGCCTATTCAAATACTCTGAAAATGTTACCACCAAAAAATGAAAATTTTCAGATAAAAGATTCTGATATTTTTCATATTTCTGCTCAAAACATAGATTGTGGGTACTCGTTAGAACCGCCTCAACGAGGCGGTTCTAACGAGTACCCACAATCTATTTTTTTTGAGCAGAAACAAGAAGAATAATGTATACCCCTGTAAACCCCAGTTTTACTATATATAAGTGGGGTTTAAGGGGGTCAAAATTATATAGGCATGTTTTCCTGATGTAGAACCCTCTATATCCACTGTCATAACGAACAGTGCGGCTGAAATGCAGGCCGATCTGGAAATTAGTTGTTTGCATAATGCATTAGTGCCAATTTCTCATGCTGGGCCTCATTTGGCACTATTCTGATATTTGCCGCCGGCTTGCTCACATCATAATATACTTGAACATCTGTTCCTAAATCCAATGTCTGAAATTAGCCAATTGTATTAAACTAGGGATTCCTGTTGTCTCCTCTAAAAATAGTTCGTTTCATATCTTATTATATCTGTATAAATTCGAGTATCATTACGAAAACACGGCCATTCAAATATATAGAAAATTTTACCTCCAAAACAGTGAAAATTTTCAGATAAAAAAACTCTATTTTTTTTCATATTTCTGCTCAAAAAACAGATTGTGGGTACTCGTTAGAACCGCCTCGCAGAGGCGCTTCTAACGAGTACTCACAATCTATGTTTTGAGCAGGAATAAGAAAAAAAATATTTACCCCTGAAAACCCCAGTTTTACTATATAAAAGTGGGATTTAAGGGGGTCAAAATTATATAGGTGTGTTTTCGTGATGATTCAGCTAAATTACATGCTGACATTTGAGACGGTACCCAGCATTTTCTACCAGATTGAACATGCGCCCAGAGAAGACTCCGAACAGCCTGCGCACCAGCCCAGTCTAATCAGTCTTTGCAGGGCACTCTTCGGGTAGCCAAGGATCCGGGGTGTCTTCAAGCGGAAAGCGAAGACTCTGGTCAGCCTGTGCTAATGCCCACCCTAATCTTAGTCTAAACTTGGTGCATATGCAGTCTTGTAGAAAATGCTGTGGTCCGGCTCATTTTAGAAACTTGGGATTCATTTCTCATATATTTAAGATTCACTAATAGTACAGGAAGTCGTTTAGGGTTACAGTTAACCCTCGTTACAACGACAGCATTTGTTCCCAAAGACGGTGCCATTAAAATGAATTTGCTGTTGTACAGAATACTTAACGAGAAGATTGATATGTAAGAAAGGTCTTGTTTTGGTATCATTTCCTCATAGAACATATGTTTTTGATATTTGTTAGAATCGCCTCACTGAGGCGATTCTAACAAATATCCAAAACATATGTTTCTTTAATATATCAAATACAACATGCTTGCATAATTTGTGACATTGTTACCTCTTATGCAAAGGTTTCGTCACAGTCAAATTTTCATTATAACGAATCTTTCTTTGTATCGAGTGTCGGTATAAAGAAGGTTGTTTGCATAATTCATGAGCCGATACCTGATACGATGTACCTTCGTACATATACGCCCAGAGAAGAATCGGATCAGCCTGCACACCTGCACAGTCTGACCAGAGTCTTCGCTGGACACTCTGTAGCCCAGAAATCTTCGACACTTCTTTGGATTTCGTGCCTGTGTTTGGTGTGCGTCTGTCTGTCCATTGTTCCAAGGCGTCATTCGTTTTAGACACTATTCCTAGGCTGATTAGACCGGGCTGATACGCAGTGATCTGAGCCTTTGCTAGGTGCACATATCCGAATTCAAATTTTCTCGCGTTGTGGCTCCCTTAGTTATTGTCTGACTTCAACATTCAGTGAGACAGTGGATCTTTTATGCATGTGCAACAGCGAAGAATACTAAAGATGTCGTCCAGTAAGAGCCACAATCACAGAAGGACACCAAAATTAAGAGTGAACAAACCACAAAGGACAGCATATTCTTCACAAACCAACGAAAACCAAATCAACCGGCGCTCTCTTCCCCAACAAGATCATCGCAGCGCCAGACAACAATTCGTGCATCAGAACAAAACAACAACAACAACAAGTAACATGACATTCTAAAACAAAACAGAAAACAAGTACAGCGAGCGACCGCAATACCAAAATTTAAATAGGATTTAACATGCAGCGAAAAACCACAATACCTTACAAATAACGCCTTACACAAGAACCACCACCTTAGAACGGCCATCAGTGAAAACTAACGTGAGGTCCAATCAACATTACTGGAGTGCCAAAAGTTCACCTAGGTTCCAAATTAATGTTGTGAAAATACAAAACAGTTGTTCGGCTCGCATAGAGGCTCCCTAAAACAGCCAGTGAAACATCAGAGAAAAAAATTAAATTACTGTGATGAGACAAGGATGCTTGAGGACTCGTGGTAAACAAGAGGCCCACGGGCCACGGGTCGCTCACCTGAGTGACATAGCCACTGCAGATATGCCGATGTTATGCAACATTTTTCCAATCCTGTCATCGCAACTAATGAAAAGATCATCATTTAAGCAGTTCTGAATTTTGAAGAAGCATATATAAGGCATGACAGTCAATGGAGCGTGATCAATTGAACAAACTCTCAATCACATTTCAACAGTAGGATCAATGTGAAATTTGGTGGCAAATGGCTAAGTGGTTTCTGAAGGATCATGATTTTATACATGTAAACAGCTCAGTGGCAGGGAAATATAATAAACATAAACAAGATGGCAGCCATCTTGCATTTCCAATCAGAATGATTTAAGCTACTGTTGATCTACAAGTCACCTCGATACTTCCAATGAACTTTGAGTCATTTGCCCATTTGGTTCAGGAGAAAAAGTTCAAAACAGATTTTCAAGATGCCCGCCATGGCCGCAATTTGGGATTTCCCATCGCAACGATTTGAGCTATTTTTATCTACAAGTCATCCCGATGCTTCCTACCAAGTTCTGAGTCAATTGGCCTTTCAGTTCAGAAGAAGAAGGAAAAAATAGATTTTCAAGATGGCCGCCATCTTGAATTTCCGATTGGAACGATTTTAGCTATTTTTATATCTACAAGTCATCCCGATACTTCCAACCAATTTTCAAATCAAGTGGCCCTTTGGTTCAGGAAAATAAGCGAAAAAAAGGGTTTCAAGATGGCCGCCATGGCGGCCATTTTGGATTTCCGATCCAAACAATTTAAACTATTTTAGATCTACGTCACCCCAATGCTTCCTATCAAGTTTCGAGTCAAATGGCCTTTCAGTTCAGGAGAAGATGCGAAAAATACATCTTCAAGGTGGCTGTCATGGCGACCATCTTGGATTTCCGATAGGAAAGATTTTAGCTATTTTTGATCTATAAGTCACCCCAATGCTTCCTACCCAGTTTAGAGAATTGGCTTTTGGGTTCAGGAGAAGAAGCGAAAAATAGATTTTCAAGCTGGCCGCCATGGCGACCATCTTGGATTTCCGATCGTTATGATTTTAGCTATTTTTGATCTACAAGTCACCCCGATGCTTCCTATCAAGTTTGGAGTCAGTTGGCCTTTCGGTTCAGGAGAAGAAGCGAAAAATAGATTTTGAAGAAGGCGGCCATGGCGGCCAACTTGGATTTTCGATCGGCATGATTTTAGCTATTTTTGATCTACAAGTCACCCCGATGCTTCCTACCTAGTTTAAAGTCAATAAGCTTTATTGTTCAGGAGAAGAAGCGAAAAATAGATTTACAAGATGGCCGCCATGGCGGCCATCTTGAATTTCCGATCGGAACAATTTTAGTTAATTTTTATCTACAAGTCACCCCGATGTTTCCTACCAAGTTTGGAGTCAATTGGCCTTTCGGTTCAAGAGAAGAAGCGAAAAATAGATTGTCAAGATGGCGGCCATCTTGGATTTCCGATAGCAACGATTTTAGTTATTTTTGATCTTCAAGTCACCTCGATGTTTCCTACAAAGTATCGAGTCAATTAGTCCAGGGTGTAGGCTTTTAAAGCAATTTTTGACGACGCACGACGGACAACGGACAATGGACTTTGACTGACCACAAAAAAAGCCACTAGCTGAACCACGGAGAAACCGAACAAAAACAAAACACAACAAAACAAAACGAAATTTGTATATTATATAAGGATCTATTATGGGTATGAGGGTATAGCTAGAAAAATCCGTCCCGAGAATCACTGTCTGGCATCACGAGACTTGCCTCGTGATGCCAGACTGTGATCGCGAGGGACGGATGTTTCTATTTTTCTATTTATCCCTTACACCCATAATAGATTCTTTTTCTTACACACCTTTCATTTCTGAACGTAGATTTAAAAAAAAAAAAAAAAAAAAAAAAAAAATGCAGTTACTTCGATTGCTGACGTCTGCCAGATGGTGATGATATTATTGTGACGTTTACAGACGTCATTATGTTCAGTGATATAAACCTTAGCGATGACGTACGTGACGTCCATTATAACAGATGCATATCAAGAACGTGAGAGTTCTCGAATGGGTAGGACAACCTGGGTAGGGTAAGAATTTCTAACCCAGGGTTAAATCCAGGATTTCCTTCTTTTATGTACAAGAACAAACGTATCAGTACCTATCCAGCGGGCTCATAATGTTCGAGCAACTTAGTTTCAACGTTGATTCAACGTCTAGGACGGAAACAACAATCTTTTAACGCTGTGCGCCTACTGGGTTTGGTGTCCGCATAGAGAAACCTAGATACTGTAAGATATATACCAACTATCAAATATACTAGCAAATGCTCTGATAACGCTTTGTGGAGCCCAGGCTGAAGTGGTCCTTCGCTATTTACATATATCTCGCACCTTTCTTTCATATGTTCCGGCCATAATGAGCGACAAAAGAAGAAAAGGACATACACACGCAGACTGATCTTAGTCTGTACATGCCGCGGTACAGTTTTGTGTGTCGCGGCCCACATTTTGTGCGAGACTATTTCCGTTATATGTAAAAGAAACAAGCCGACTCAGTAAGTACATGACGTCTATATAACGTCGCCGCAACGTCGATGCAACGTAGTGACGTTGCATCGACGTTGAGGCGACGTTGTTAAATCTTGTGTGCCCGCTGAGGACTTTTGTCCTGTCAAACGGCAGTAACTGCTTTAGAAGATGCGTTTGAAACTACGTTTTCTAAAAAATGCATCTTTTTTCTTGTACATTAGATATGTAACAATGAATAACGTACCCCATAGAGATTGTAAGAAACTGACATACTCCAGATAATCACATTTTTTCAACCAAAATGCATTGATATTTTGCTTACTTCTTCACAAAAACATGTTCAGTGGTACTCATAGAAGTGCCTCTTCGAGGTGCTTATAATGGGTTCCCACAACATATAATTTTGTAGAGAAATAAGAAAATTATTTCCTGACAGCCTTCTTATCTGAAACTACGATTAGTCTTAGTAATCTTACACAATTATTACAATCTAATTAAAATTTTTGGCAGAGTACACCTTATTCATTTTCTTTCTTTTTTCCTTGTTAAAATGACAACGCGTGTCATACTTTGTCATAGTTTACGGTAATTCAGTGTCTGGTTGATGCGTTCTTTAGCAGAAATGAATTATGGGCCGGTGGCTTAGAAAATGGACCGTAGAACACATGCGAACAGCGAAGATCCGGACCAGACTACGCATCAGCGCAGTCTGGTCAGAATCTTCGCTGTTCGCCTACACGACTTTGGGACCTTTTTGCAGATATTGGATCATTAGCAAAGATCTTGAACCGACGCATGGCTGCGCAAACTGGTCTGGGGCCTCGCCTAATGCGTATTTTTCAGCCGGCGGCCCAAATAATCTCATATAGTCTCTTACATGTACTACTACCAATTTTACAAAGTCAGGGTCGAGTTTGTCATCGCATTACAAAGTTTATGAAGTAAAGTTGTTTTCGCAGTTGTTAAATATTTATATGAAGGGATATGGACCAGGTAGTCATTTATGGGTTTAGAAGAAAACTCGGCTGCCGTACGAATGTCAATATCACCAATGGTTATAACAAAGCTGTGAGTCTCGTGAAGCCGAGTTATTTCCGCCGCAGCTTGTTTCAAATTCTCATTTTCGTCATCCAAAAACAGCACAGCAACTTTTGCTGCACCCCGCCGGGCACCATACTGCGGAGAAAATCCAACAGCAGCCAACTTGCGAATCATCCGGCGAAAATCAGGGAAGTAAATCTGATCAAAATCCATAGCCGGTTGTTGTGACGTCAGATACACATCTGCACCTGACAAACAGTTCTCTGTGAGTCGACCGACTTTCAATCTTCCCGACGACATATCCAATCCAGTAGTGACGTCATAAACAAATTTGGTTATTTTTCGCGTCTTTTTCATTCCAAGCTGTGACGAGTCATAAACAAATACCAGGTCTGTATCTCTTTTTACATCACATGCTGCAAAAGTAGAAGAAAACGATTCAACTTTGGCATTCTTGTTGAACATGTCAGCATAAAAATACATCAAAGTACTGATGGAATTTTGAGCTACTTAAACTTTACCACTCTCTAGGCCAATTCAGCTGATGACAAATTGGTGATAGTTTCTTATTTTTCTCAGAAAACAGGATTTGACATTTTATGAAAATTGTCTCCATTTGTATGCAAATTGTCATCATTGGAGACAATTTGCATGAAATGTCAAATGCTGTTTTCTGGGAACGATATTTCAATCCAGACTACGTAAGCGTTAAAGAACAAGAGAAATGAAATTACCCGTGAAAGACCAAACCTCAATAGAATAAACAAATACCAGGTCTATATCTTTGTTTACCACACGTATCTCTTATCGCTACAAATATAAAACAAGACCATTTATCATTCTGTTTTCTCGTTTATCATACCATCATAAGAACACATAATTGTATTGTAAATGATATCAGTCAACGACTAATGGAATTTTGATGAACATAAACGAGATCACACAGAAAAGACTAAACTCACAGACCACAGCTTACACAAGGCATTTAAGGAGTCTGGCTACACTGGTAGATTTTTTCTGCCATTTTGTACAGGGAACAAAACTTTTGTGACTTCCTGTTTGCATTTACGCACATAAACAAACTCTTAAAGTAATGACCTTTGAAAGCAATGAACACACTAGCAAAACTTAAAACAGCCAAAGTGTCAAGTTTTCAAGGCAAGACTTGCTAGTTTCGGCCATTTAGGACTCATCAGTGACCCTAATATAAATTTTCAAAACTCCCGGAATGGATTCTGTGATAACAAAGGACCAGAAAATATAAAGTACACTATAGTGAAGTACGGGGAGACATTTTACGGCCGCCACCAAGGACTAACACTAGCTGTAGTGCAAATAAATAGATTTTAAAAGGAATGGCCCTTGAGTGCAATGAGTAGACCCCTTTTATGAAGGGAGGCTAATCAATTTAGACATACAGTCGACTCTCGTTATCTCGAATTCCAAGGGACCCTCTGAAATACTTCGATATATCCGTACCTCGACACATCAGATTTGCAGAATTGAGGAAAAAATAATTCGAACAACCACATTTAACAAATATATATGTGTAATTGGACTCTTGAAGTTAGAGATATATTAAAATATTGTGGAAAAGAGGAGAAATTGCTCCTAAGGAGCAATTTCTCCTCTTTTCCACAATATTTTTTACCTGTTGTTAGATTTTCAGGTTTAGGCAGGGACCAGATTTTCACTTCGAGATAAGCGGTTTTTCGAGATAAGCGAGGTCGAGATAACGAGGGTCAACTGTAGTTGCCTTACTTGAAAGTGTATCAATTTCTCTTCAATAAGCATGAATCCGAGATACGTCAGAAACAAAATAGAAACAGTACTGGGGCAGTACGTGGGCTGCAGAAGAAACAGTTAAGCTATGGCAATACCAAGGGAAAATGTGTCTTTGGGAGATATGCAAATAGTAAAGATCCAGATCAGCCAGCGAAAGTGCACAATCTGATAAGGGCCTAGAAATCACTGTATTCTTCAATATCCAATGATTCTGTAAGCGGAAAACGAGTGCCCTTCAGGGCCTTAGCTAGCCCCATGTGCCCCGAAGTCTAATTTTCACATGGCACGCCACAATAGAAACAACATAAGAGGAAAGGAACGGTGCAGAATCAAATGACACTAGAATAGATCCACGAAGAAACAAGTCTCTGAACAGACTGGGTGGATGTGGCGGCTGATTAGGTCTTCGATCTTCGCACATGGAATGAAAGCTCTTTTCCTAGAATTTCGTATCAAAATATTATTAGTAAATTATTGTTTATGATCAGTGCTCTATTTTTTGTTCGGAATATTCACAAGCTCATCTACTCCTTCAAAGATAAATCGACTGATAGATTCAAGCTGTCGAAGGCAACTTATGCACGTAAACTGTTTGGAAAAAAATGTTTGGGCATATTAGGACATCAGCCTGCGCATCCACAATTTCTGATCAGGGTCTTCCCCTACGAAATCGTTGGATGTATATATCGCTATACAGCAAAACCTCATCAGATTATGTGGCTTCGCTGGTTGATCTGGGTTTCTACTTTTCACAGATGTCCAACTTGGCGACTCATCTACCAGCACGAAAAGATACCTATATAATTTTGACCCCTTAAACCCCACTTTTATATAGTAAAACTGGGGTTTACAGGGGTATGCATTATTTTTTTCATATTTCTGCTCAAAAACATAGATTGTCGAGGCGGTTCTAACGAGTACCCACAATCTATTTTGAGCAGAAATGAAAAATATCAGAATTTTTTATCTGCTTTACGAAAACAAACCTATTCAAATATACTGAAAATTTTACCACCAAAAAATGAAAATTTTCAGATAAAATTTTTGATACTCGTATTTTTTTCATATTTCTGCTCAAAACATAGATTGTGGGTACTCGTAGGAACCGCCTCGGCGAGGCGGTTCTAACGAGTACCCACAATCTATGTTTTTAAGCAGAAATAAGAAAAATAATGTATACCCCTGTAAACCCCAGTTTTACTATATAAAAGTGGGGTGTAAGGGGGTCAACTTTATATAGGTATGTTTTCGTGATGGAAAATTTTCAGTTTTTAGTTGTAAAGTTTTCAGTATATTTGAATAGGCATGTTTTCGTAATGACTGATATAATTACGGGGAAAATGGTACTTTTGCAAGTGAGGTAACTGTCCAAAATTTTCATCACTTCTGAAAAGGATTCTGTTCTAAAAGGAAAGAATTTGCTCCCAATGTAGAGCAAATTCTTTCCGATTAATGTAGACCCCTTTTCAGAAGGGCATTGTGCAGGGAAGCAAATAGGAAGTCACAAAAATTACTTTTACCATGTATATCAAGTCCCTATAAAGTTTCTGCGTATTTGTTATCTATACTTACCAATTTTGTTTTGATCCGCTACAAAATCTGGTTGCTGTACAGCGCACGTCTTTATTGCAAGGATATCTTTAATAGTATTAAGGACACTGAAGTTGGCAACATGGAACACAAAATCATCTTCTGGCTCGCTTGCTATATCTGCAAGTTCAGTCTTTTCAACACTCATACCGATACCGATTGCGAACAAATAAATACCCTGTCGTTTTGCAAGTTCCGCTTCACGCTCTGTGTCACGTGGATTTTTAGATAGTCCATCAGTGAAGGTCAGCACGATGTGGGCAACTTCTCGTCTTGCAACATCCGGCGAGAATCCTTGCTCGCGCAAGAATTTGAAAGCTTCTGATGTTTTTGTACGGCCACCCATGAACGTTACATTTGCAATTTTGTTTTGCAAGGAGCTTTTCTCTTGTATGGTATCAAATCCGAAAATTGGTTTGACCCTATCACTATAAGTAATTAGACCAACTCTTGTCTTTGTTGGCGATATGTCAAATAAACTGACGAGATCTTGCACGAACACGAGCTGTTTCTTGAAGTCTTCCGGCCAGATACTATTCGAAGCATCCAGAGCAAAATAGATTTCAGCAGGTTTGCCGCCACAATCTGGAAATAAACGTTAACATGTGTGAGTAGTATATGCTCCCAAGCTAGCATTCTACGTAAATCTACATCGGGCCGTCATCGGCCCGTCAGCTACCCTGACGGGCCGATGACGGCCCGATATAGATTTACGTAGAATGCTGACTGGGTCCCGTCTCCCAAGTTCCCTATCATATATACCATTACGAAAACAAGCCTATTCAAATATACGCAAAATTTTACCAACAAAAAAATGATAATTTTCAGAAATAAATTCTGATACTGTTCATATTTCTGCTCAAAACATAAAGCCTCAAACCTCATCTCCGAGGCGGTTCTAACGAGTACCCACAATCTACGTTTTGAGCAGAAATAAGAAAAATAAAGTATACCCCTGTAAACCCCAGTTTTACTGTATAAAAGTGGGGTTTAAGCGGGTCAACATTATATAGGCGTGTTTTCGTGATGCTGAAAACAAGGCTACGTAGGACTAGATAATATCTGCCGGTTTTTGCTATTTAGTTATTTTAACCTTATGAATGTAAACGTTGTTAGTTCTGTCAGCTCAGTGAAGAACTGTAGCTTAATGGACATGATAGCCAAAGTTTTCTAGATTTAACCTAAACATATGAGGCGCTATGTCAGAATAAATCAATACGAAAACACGCCTATTCAAATACATGTATATAGAAAATTTCACCTCCAAAAACTGAAAAATTTCAGATAAAAAACTCTGATATTTTTTCATATTTCTGCTCAAAACATAGAATGTGAGTACTCGTTATAATCTATGTTTTTTAGCAAAAATAAGACAAATAATGTATACCCCTGTTAACCCCAGTTTTACTACATAAAAGTGGGGTTTAATGGGGTCAAAATTATATAGGTATGTTTTCGTGATGACTTTCGGACATGTGTGCGGATGCGCAGGCTAATCTGAATCGTCACTGGCTGCATTCATCACGAAAACACGCCTATGTAATTTTGACCCCCTTAAACCCAACTTTTATATAGTAAAACTGGGGTTTACAGGGGTATACATTATTTTTCCTTTTTCTGATCAAAACATAGATTGTGGGTACTCGTTAGAACCGCCTCGATGAGATTTGGCGGTTCTAACGAGTACCCACAATCTATGTTTTGAGCAGAAACATGGAAAAAATTGAGAGTTTTTTATCTAAAAATTTTCAGTTTTTGGAGGTGAAATTTTCTATATATTTGAATAGGCGTGTTTTCGTAATGTGTCCGGAGGTACATTTTCTAGCGTTGTGGCTAATATGGTAATGAAATATTGAAAACACAGTCTTTTGAGCGATTGCGAATAAAAAAAAGACATTACATGTTGCTTATGATTGCAGAACTATGCAGATCTATATAGAATCTGTCCTTGAACTTGCTTAGCTTTGTTCTTTGTGTCACCGGGTATAGGTACAGTCGACTCTCGTTATCTCGAATTCCAACGGGCTCTCTGAAATACTTCGAGACATCCGCACCTCGACATATCAGAATTGCAGAATTGAGGAAAAAATTAATCGAACAACCACATTTTACAAATTTATATGTAACTGGACTCTTGAAATTCGAAATATATTGAAAATATTGTGGAAAAGAGGAGAAATTGCTCCTTTGGAGCAATTTCTCCTCTTTTCCACAATATTTTGTTACATGTTGTTAGATTTTCATGTTTAGGCAGGGACCAGATTTTCACTTCGAGATAAGCGGTTATTCGAGATAAGCGATGTCGAAATAACGGGAGTCAACTGTATATAACACACTAGTACTGCCTTACGGTATAAGCCGGCTTTTTATAGCGACGTGGCAGAGTGTAGGACTTTCAGTCCAGCGGACTGGGTTCTATCCCTGTTCGCGGCTTTAAGAATTTTTTCACCTGTTACATTTGGCGCCCACCGTAAATAACCCACATGTGTGCATAAAACTCCTCGAGTCTTATTTCACGTGATTCTCTGACTCCTAGACATTCAGGGACGAATTTCAAGTTAGAGGGGTGTAGAGTGTAGGACTTTGAGTCCAGCGGACCATGTTTATCCTCGATCGCGGCATTAAGAATTGTTTTTACCTGATACATTTGGTTTGTCAAATTTGAAATCATGCAGAACTTTGTTCTATCCTATCCCATGAAATGCTTTCATTTCTACTGTAGTGCAGTGATTTCCATCACGAAAACATACCTATATAATTTTGACCCCCTTAAACCCCACTTTTGTACAGTAAAACTGGGGTTTACAGGGGTATACATTATTTTTCTTATTTCTGCTCAAAACATAGATTGTGGGTACTCGTTAGAACCGCCTCGGCGGCTTTAATGAGGCGGTTCCAACGGGTACCCACAATCTATGTTTTTGAGCAGAAATAAGAAAAATAATGTATACCCCTGTAAACCCCAGTTTTACTATATAAAAGTGGGGTTTGAGGGGGTCAAAATTATATAGGCATGTTTTCGTGATGCTATAGACCCAAATGGCTACATTTGCATACAGTTTAGAACATGATGAGACGGTACCGAGCCGTCTCATCAGAATCCACACTGTTTGTCATCCTAGTTTTGATGTTTGACTGAAACCCCTATTTGCAACAATGGCTGTGTCTAAATTTAGAGATAGAAGGGTCCGTAACAGACATTCAAGGGTGAAAGGGTTAACTTTTGAAGGTAAACATTTTGATCAAAATGTGCGGATGTTAGCATATATAACCTTCGGTAAATGTCCTTAAATTTCAAACACCAACGTGTCTGTATAACTGACATATGTAAACAGTGCAGACCCAGAGGAGTAGTATGATCAGAATCTACACTGTTTGTCAATCCACTAAGTATTTTAAGAAACAGCCGCATAAAAAGAGCAAAATTTAGGCCAAACAAGTATGGAATAAAGTGTTCGAAACTAACAGATATTCTTCCGTCAACTCCCGGGTTCCAAGGTGCAGTCGGTAGTACGTCTGGGATCACAGGGATCACAAATTCAAATCCCAGTTCAGCCATTACGAAAACACGCCTATTCAAATATACTGAGAATTTAATCACCAAAAAATTGAAAATTCCCAGACGAAAAATTCATATATTTCATATTTCTGCTCAAAAAGTAGATTGTGGGTACTCGTTAGAACCGCCTCGGCGAGGCGGTTCTAACGAGTACCCACAATCCATGTTTTGAGCAGATATAAGAAAAATAACTTATACCCTTGCAAACCCCAGTTTTACTATATAAAAGTGGGGTTTGAGGGGGTAAAAATTATATAGGCATGTTTTCGTGATGGCGACGTAACTTTTGTGGCGATTGATCATGAAATCATTTCTACGGCCATTCTCCCTCTTCCCCGGATTCAAGAAGGGCAACTGTCAGCTACTAACGAAAGCATGTTTACAAATACTGGGCCCAGTTGTTCAAAGCTAACGACGCCGTTAGTTAACGATTCGTTAAAATTTACATCGAGTGATACGCAAATATGCTGAAGTATTTTGCTGAAAAAAATGTGAGTAGCTTTTGTAGTGCAAACGCTACTCACATTTTTTCAGCACAAAATATCAGAATATTGTATTCTGAATCCACTAAAACAGTTAATGAAATGACCCTTAACGAGCTCGTTAAGCTAACGGCGCTTTGAACAATTGGGCCTTGGTTAACTGCTTAGAGAAGTTAACCTGTCCAGGTAAAGTGTGAGCAGATTAAGTGACCGGCTTGACATGACCAAAACATTGTTTATTGGGCCGTAAAACAACTCGCTCTAAACAAGTTCGTCAATTGACCTGCTACAAGAAAGAAGACTTACTTGTGACGTTTAGTCTCGGGTCAATGTCCGCCTGTATTGAATGCTCCGGCTGATCATGTGTCGGATGACTGGTTCTCGCGTTTATTGTTTCCGGATTTGACAAGGCCGTACGTCTGGCGTTCGTTGGTCGTATTGTTATGCTTGTTGGCTCTGTAGTTGGTATAGCGACTGAAAATGAGGAATGTTATACACGATTGTCCTTTGTCCTGCTGAATGAATTAATCTGCCACGCCTACTTCTAATTTTCAGCCAATCAGATTACTTGATCTGGAATTTTGCTATAATTTCACAAATTTTTACTGGCGAACAGTGCAGATCCAGATCAGTTGGCTTCTTCAGAAGCCAACTGATCTGGATCTACACTGTTTGCAAAGGCAGGGTATATCCGGGTTCAGCAGGACATGGGTTAACACGCTGAATTTACATACCAGCACACATTTTGAAAACATTTGAGTCTAGCAGTAATGAAAATTACTTCAGCGTATATGTGAAGAGCAAAGGCCCGGGGCAGCTGCGCATGCGCGCAGTCTGATCAGTGCCTTCGTTCTCCGCTTAAGGGAAATACGTACGTGATACACTTTCAAAAAAGGCAACTCTGTCAAACTATTTGCATCCCTTTTAAAACGGGGTCTACTCTAAAAGGAAAGACTTTGTTCCCTCTAGGAGCACGTTTGCTTTTTTAGGGTAGACCCCTTTTCTGATAGGTGACTGGTGCACAAGAGGACAAAGAGGAAGTCATAAGAATAGACGGAAATGAGAATTCTACCAAATCCTTTTATGAACACTTCTGCTGTATCTCTCGTCTTTCGGTTCATTGGTAGGGCTGTGTTCTGTGATTATGACCGTTACTGGTAAGTACCGTTTCAATTTTAGATTTTTTTTTTTTTTTTTTTTTTTTTTTTATAATCTAGCAGGACCCCATGTCATATCAGAGCTCCGTTTAAATACGAATAATAAGCCACGACGTGAGAAACTGGAGCGACAGCCCGGTAAGCATTCTACATAAATCTTTAGCGGGCCGTTATCGGCCCGTCAGGGTAGCTGACGGGCCGATAACGGCCCGCTATGGATTATATAAAGAATGCTAGTTGAATGAATGGCAAATTGTGCATACCCTGATAAGACAGCTCCGCAGTGATCTGGGTCTACACTATTTGCCCAGGCCTGACTGTCTGAACATTGCAGGTATATACGGAACATATTTTGTGTGCTGTAACAAATAACAGACCACTCAAGAAACTGAAAACAACTATGGGCCTGAACGTCAGAATACGTACCTTTAGACTTATACGCCCGGTGAAGATTCTGATCAGACTGCGCATTCGCGCAGTCTGATCTGAATCTTCACTGGGCGCATTTTGGTTAGCCGAGAATGCCAGTCTTCATCATGCGAACAGCAAAGACTATGATCATACTACACGCATGCGCAGGCTGATTTAAATCTTCGTTGGACGCACATGTCTGACGGTACGTTTTCTCCTGTTACTGCACATGCCTTTGTTCGATTTTGATAAGGCATGTCTCTAATATACATCGGGACAAAAGTTAGACTGTGGTTGCCATAAACGCTTAGCACTCTGAGTAAAAGTTTCAACAGACAACATTTTGAAATATTTTTTCCTAGGAAACAGAATTTGACATTTCATGCAAATTGTCTGCTGAGGAGAATTTGCATAGAATGTCAAATCCTATTTCCTGCGAAAAAAAAGAAAAATCACAACAGTTTTTCATCTGCTGAATTAGCCTAGAGAGTGGTGAAGGTCAACAGACTGTATCTATCACTTATTTGTCACCTCTTACACAAAGTATACTAATTATTGTAAACTATAATCGTCGAATTTCAAAACGAAATTTACAGACTGAGAATACATTCATAAAATATCACTAAGTGGATTTTCCGCCAGATTTGTAAAAGGGAGATAACATCAAGATGGCTAAGTCACGTGTTTTTTTGGAATGGTGACACTTTATGTTAAAATCGGTCGATTAATGGTGAGGAAATTGCACTTTGTATCTGTCACTTATTTGTCACCTTTAACACAAATTATACTTATTACTGTAAACTATTATCGTCGAATTTCAAACGAAATTTACAGATTGAGAATACATTCATAAAATATCACTAAGTGGATTTTCCGCCAGATTTGTACAAGGGAGATAACATCAAGATGGCTATGTCACGTGTGTTTTGAAGGGTGACACTTTATGCTAAAATCGGTCGATTAATGGTGAGGAAATTGCACTTTTCTCAGGTATATCTAACCGCGTTTCATAAAACAAAGTACATATACATCGCATATTCGAATATGAGCACTATTCATTATACAGCGTATTCATATTCTCCAAGCAATATTTGCAAACATTCGAAGCAAATGTAATTTTCGCGAAGGAAATGTTGGAAGCGTTCACACGTACATTTGCTTCAAATGTTTGCAAATATTGTACGCAGGATTTAAACAAGCTGTATTTTTTATGAAAAGTGCTCATATTCGCATATGCGATTCACTTTGTTTTATAAAAATTGGTTGGATATAATCTGTGGAAAGTCAATTTCCTTACTTTGAATCGAGCGTTCAAAAAAAGTGTGCATCCTTCCAAAACAAAAACCACGTGACATAGCCACCTTGAGCATTGTGACGTCTTGTTTGCTTTTTTTCACACCAAGCCCCCCCCCCCTCTCACGCTTACCTCCCGTCCCCAACCACCCCCGCCCTCCCCACTCTCTCTCTCTCTCTCTCTCTCTCTCTCTCTCTCTCTCTCTCTCTCTCTCTCTCTCTCTCTCTCTGAAAGGAGTCTATTGCGTAGAGGCATGCCATTCGGCTTGCCAATTTTGGGCTCTTTCTCCTATGGGTAATGTCCGTAGACTTTAACAAGGCTCTCACGGGTTATACGAAATCCTCCGGCGCCACTGAACCCGACCCCTCGTGCAATGGCGTGGCCGTACCCACACCCTTCATCCCTTTATCACATGTCGGGATGCGGTGCTTGGACCTACCTTGAGGCGGGACTGCCTTGCAGTTTGTCAATTCGAGCATCCCCAGGCCGGACACGAGGATGACCTGGATGACGAGTACGGTGGGTGGCACTATATTTAGTACTTCACCCGCTTGCACATCTAGCCAAACAAGGGTTTCGGTCAATTTTGGGTTTAAAGTCAAGACCGAGTGTCACATCCGAGCGTCGGGGTACAGTTAGCCCTGTCCCTGTACCCCTTTAGGTCTTGGTTGACTTTCCGTCCAAGGTCCGAGGACCCCGTGCATCACGGTAGACCATCCAATGAAATATTCTGTTGAGGACACGTTGATTAAGCGTGTTGGTTCCTCAACTAGGACGCATCGTTTTTATGGTGGCGCGCAAGATGGCTCTATTCCAACCAACTTGCTGCTTTTACCGAGCTGCGTGACGTTGGAAAGGGATCTGCGATGATCTATACTGCCCAACTCTCGCCATGCGGGGGCTCCTTTCCGCAGCTGGAGGCAACATCGAAGCCCATAAATGGACATCGACCAATGATCAAATTGTCTGTTGATATTTATCAGTTCAACAGGGCGGATCATTCTTACAGCCGACCTACGAACTGTAAGGCCTTAGGGGCCATCCCGTAGGACTACGCCCCACCCCAAGTGGACGATGACAACGGCGAGTGACCAAGTGGGGGCCCTGGCCCTCCGGTGATCATCCCCCCATGCAATCGAGCTACCAATGGTGCACAACGGACACACCGGTGATAGACCTCAGTCCACAAGCTGCACCCTGTCGGGCCTAAAAGGAAATTATTTACTCCCAATGGACCTCGAATGACGTCGATTTTGTTATTACGCATAAGCTAAAACAATGTTTTAACTTGCTTTCAACACAACATCAATAAAATAATAAACAGAATAATGAAATGTGTTTGGTTGATATTACAAAAATCTGTCACTCAGGATAATTTCGTTAAAAAGTCTCATTCCTTCGGAACACCTTTTTCTTTTCTTTCTTTCTTTCTTTTTTTTTTTTTTTTTTTTTTTTTTTTTTATTTTACGATTTACCACGCTTTTATATCAACGAAACACTGTTGATTAGACTATATCGATATTAATCTGCGAATTTTAAATAACGTACATGTAGATCTATAATGGGCGGTACTTATGCTTTGTCCGAGAATATAGTATATAATATAATTTCAAAAAGAAGCTAAAATGTCAACGACCCTTTCCAAATTAAACATGAATAGATTTTCGAAAACCATATGACTAAATTAATT
The DNA here is from genome assembly GCA_964016985.1 of Anodontia alba. NCBI lineage: Eukaryota > Metazoa > Mollusca > Bivalvia > Lucinida > Lucinidae > Anodontia > Anodontia alba. Next base: position 11,822,576 of record OZ024829.1, read on the forward strand.
GTTTATAATTTTGTCTAATCCTGAAGCCTATTTATGCGTATAATCCAATTACCGACTCGATACGCGCAAAATGGGGCCCCGCTGAAATATGAACAATGCATGCCTGAAAAACATCCTACGCCTCAGCACAGCTCTTAACAGTTCGAAAATATATTTGAGTTCAACGTGAGAAAACGTACCTTTTGACATGTTAGCCGGACGAAGACTCAAATCGGCCTGCGTATCCGCGAAGTCTGATCTGTCTTCGTTATCCGAATGAGGACCCTTTGCATCTTCGGCTAAAATGCGCACAGTGAAGATTCTGGTTAGACTGTGGGAATGCGCATGCTGATCAGAATCTTCGCTGGGTGCCCATGTCCAAAGGTACGTTTTCCGACGTTGCGGCCCATTTAAGGTTATTTTAGAATAAAAATTGTGCATTGGATCACGCATGCCCGGACAGAATGGAGTCTCTGAGAATGGAGTCTGTCACTTCACTTTTAAGTGTCAATTAGGGGATAACTGCATTCAAAGTTGGCATTTGGGAGGTTAATCGGCGGTTTTACGGTCGGAAATTTCGTTTTACGGCGACGCGTCAGCGGAGCCGTAAAACGTAATTTGCGACAGTAAAACCGCCGATTTACCTCCCCAAATGATAAATTTGATGCAGTTATCCCCATTCTAATGCATTAATTCATTTTTTCTATTGAAAAAATGTACTATTTGCACAAAACGACAAGTGCTGTGAGCTGCGTAAAACCAAATGGCAGCCACTGAGAAGCGACGTTACGTGATGATGTCGGATTTGCGACAGTATATCGCAGAATATACCATCGCAAATTTTTGACGTTATCCAATCAGACGTCGCGTTACATACGCGAGTGCATTAGAATATCTTTTTATCGTGGTTCAGTTTTGTAGGATAATTGTCTAAGCTTCATTACGAAAACACGCCTATTCAAATATGTTGAAATTTCACCACCAAAAATTGAAAATGTTCAGATAAAAATGCTGCTATTTTTTTCTTATTTCTGCTCAAAACATAGATTGTGGGTACTCGTTAGAACCGCCTCGCCAAGGCGGTTCTAAGGAGTACCAACAATCTATGTTTATTATAGAAGTAAGAAATATAACGTATACCCCTGTAAACCCCATTTTTAATATATAAAAGTGGGCTTTAAGGTGGTCAAAATTATATAGATATGTTTTCGTGATGTTCTGATAAATTCCTCTCAGTTATCCTGCTGACTCAGTGATTCAATTAGAAACTTCCGGCATACACTTATAATTAAGAGGAATCGATTTACCTTCAGGAAGGCAACTCCCAGGAAGGCAACTCCTTCAAATTATTTTGCCTTCCTTCTGAAAATGAGACTACTCTTCAAGAAAAGAATTTGCTCCTTGAAAGCAAATTCTAGCCTTTTAGAGAAGACGCCCCACCCCACCCCACCCCCTCCCCCTTGATGTCCAGGAACACAAACAGGAAGTTACAGAAGTTGTCTCCCTCTTGAAAAATGGTGGAAAATTTACACAGTGCATCTGGTCCCTTAAATGATGTGCAAGGCAAGAAATGCCACATACGACAACATTATGAGACGCCTCATTACAAAACAACAAAATGGCATGTGCGCCCAGCGAAGACTCAGATCAGCCTAGACATCCGCCCAGTCATATCAGAGTCTTCGCTGTCCGCATGAAGAAAGCTTGGATCCTTAGTTACCCATTGAGCGCACAGCGGAGACTTTGATTAGACTGGGCGGATGCCTAACCTGATTTGAGTCTTCGATGGGCGCACATGCCATTTTGTAGGTTTTGTCATGAGGTGGCCCATTTAGTGTTGTTTATACAGTCGAACTTCAATGGCTCGAACATCTTTGGGACCATCGAAAATTGTTCGAGACATCGGTAGTTCGAGCCACTGAGGGTTAATCATAGTGCCAGGTCAGGAAGCAAATAGCGATAATTTAGGGATTTTTTTTATTTCCTTCACAATAATTGTATGTTGAGTGTACTCATTAGAATCGCCTCGATGAGGCGATTTTAATGAGTGCACACAACATACAATTTCATGATAAAATAAGAATTTTCCTAAATATTTGTTTTCTTGAGCTAGCGGAAGAATTTCGTAGGGACTCAAAAATGAGTTCGAATTAGCCATGGTAAACGAGCCATCGTTGTTGGAGCTATTGAGGTTCGACTGTAACTTGTGTCCAATCCCACTGTTTGTTTGCAATAAAATGTGTTTATAATCTAATCTACGAACAACAAAGGGACAGAACAGCCTATGATGTATGACTAGGGTCATCTCTGTTTTCCTATAGTAGCCAATGCTTCTGTAAACGGGCACTAAGGTTCACCCTGATCAGGCTGTGTAGATTTGATAGCAGATAACTAATATTATCACAATAGCCATTCCACTGATAACAAAGACTTCGTGAAACTAGATCTCAAGTCATTGCTTTTAACAAATATTTGAAACTAGTGCCAGGTAGTTTTGAGAGGTGCTAGGTATTTTTTTTCTTGGAAACGGTCCGATTAGCCCACAGATTGCTTTCAAAATGTTTATGCAAGACAATAGTTTAAAATGAAGTTGTTTTGTACTCTTAAAAACAATATCAGTAACATACGCAAGATATTGTTTTGTTTAGCTTATTCAAGGACGAAACGTGAGTAAACGAATGATACGAATGATGGCTGCAGTGTTGTATAGGATGTAATTGTTTACAAAGAATCACAAATTGCAATTAATTAATGTCTGAAAGAAAACGCTTTATGCCAAACTTTAACTCGAATTTGAAAGCATCCAGCTGCTATTATCTTAACCCTTACAACTCCATGGTTAATTCAGCAGGCGACAAACGGATGATATTTTTTCTTAATTCTACCAGAATATAAGCTTTGACATTTCATGCAAATTGTCTCCAGGAGACAATTTGCATGAAATGTCAAAGCCTTTATTCTGGGAATAAATAAGAAAAATATTTCAAAATGTCGTCTGCTTAATTTTTACCCAGCATCCCAAGCGTTGATCTGCAGTTCTGCAAAATGATACAGACGAGTTACAAGAAAAAGTCGCATCGGAGATTCCGAATTCAGTATGCAAACTGGTGGTTTTATTTTGGTATTCCCTGTCAGTAATTTGGAAGAGAGCGTAGGGATTCATAGTTCTGCGTTATTCAGAAATGCATGTTTAAGGTGACTGTAGAACACTCCAAGTGAACTAACTCTAGCAAGGAAATATTTCCCTCCTCTTTCAATGAAGGGCTACTCTTAAAGGAAAGATTTTTTCCTCCAGAAGCAAAGCGTTTCTTTGAGGAGTAAAACCATTTAAGACAGTTACCTTCATTTTCTGAAGTATTTCGTTTAAAAGTCACTCTTTTTTTTTCAAATGATTTAAGAACTAGGGAATTAAATTCATTTCAACAAAAGTTATATACCTTTAAAATAGCGAAATATCTTCAGGTATACCAGTTTAAATAAACTGGTCATAACTCCAGATACAAGGTTAACATTTTTTCTTATTTCTCCATAAAAACATATGTTGTGATACTCATTAGAAGCGCCTCACCGAGACGCTTCTAATGAGTATCAACAACGTATATGCCCAAAATATATGTTTTTGTTTTGTCTTGTGGGTGTGTGTGTGTGCGTGTGTGCGTTTGTGTGTGTGTTTTCTTTGCAGAAAAGAAGAAAACTATCAATACATTTTAGTTTGAAAATTGTACTTAATCTGGAGCTGTGAAAGACTATAACCAGACTGTGTGGATGCTAAGCCTAATCATAAACCCAACTGTCCTCTTATTCTCCGAAAACTGGTTTCCGCTTCATCACTTATACGCCAGTAATTATTATTTTCATTCTGCGAGTGTATGTATGACCTGAGTGTGGGTCTGAAATAACAGGTGCAGAAATCTGATGCACTCTATTATTCAGAAATGAACGTTTGCCAATATGGCGTGTACCAGATTTTTTCATTGTAAACATTAGCGTAGTTTACCTGTAAAGAGTTGCATATTTGTGCCAAAGGTTTCGGCAAAAAATCCCTGCAAAATACTTTAGGCAACTGTCTTCAACAGATGATGAAAATGATAAACATAGAAAAAACATGTTTTTACTAATTCCGAAATCAAAGAAACTATATTTTCTTACTTGATTAATCTCTACCTTTCATTGTATATTTTTACACTGGGTACAGTTGCTAGTCACATGCGAAAACTAGTATCTTGCGAAATTCATACATTTTGCCAAAATGCAATTTATTTTGAATTGCTATACAGTGTTTTCATATATAGCAATGCCCAGTTATTTGTATATGAAAAGTTAGCTGTATACCTATCCGGTCATGGTACGATGGCTGTTTTTTTTTTTTTTTTTTTTTTTTTTTTTGTTTTTTTTTTGCATGATTCACAACCTCGGGTCTCTGATAGAGACTACCGTATGGGGTAAAATACGTAATACATGTATATGATGGTCGTTAACGCTTAGCATTCTGGGTGATAAATAGGAAAATTGTAGCTGACAACATATTAAATATTTTCTCTTATTTTCACAGAAAATATACTTTGACGCTAGGGACGTTCGCAGACTGAAAAATTACATATGAATATGAATATATGCAAATGAAGAGACTTAACAAGACAAAATATTTAGACGTAAACGTCTAAGTACCGGCGCAAATTTTGTTCATGTTTACTTGGAGATTTCGGACAAGGGTATACTAAAGTGAAATAAATTTTCAATATAACACCATACAGATAACTTCCTTGTTGCACAATTCTGTCTAGATCTCTACTGCTCAAATCAGATGGGAGAGGAAAATGATGCATTCATAACTCTATAAATTCGCATCAGACAGGTGCGCATTTTATAAGGTTAATAGGCCTTAGGAAGGTACATTTCTGGGCCTAATAGTAATGCGCTGCATGTACATATGAATGCAATAAGAGCGACGAGCGCAACGGCTGTCCACTGTAAGGTAAAAACTGGGCACATCCTTGATGGCAGCTTGCCATCACTGACCGTACCATTTTCACTGAATTCTATTTGTAAACAACAATATTTTTTCTCAGTTAGGAAATTCGACCACGAGGGTCTGTTTTGACACTTTGGCGCGGAAAGTGAAGACGTTTTAAAACGCATGTGCGAAAATAAAACCCAGGACCAAATCTTTCAAGCGGGATACTTTAAAACCCGGAATTAAAGTTCGGAAGTCGGGGTCAAAAGTCGGGACTAAATTTGGACAATCAAATAATGGCAATAAACATGCACCTGTCGGGATAAAGTTCGGATCATGTGTAGAATATAGCCTCTTCTTTACATGCATACAAAATTTGGTCTTACTATTAAATAATTTTCCCGTTCTGAACCAAAATATATACGACCGTGCCACACGGGGTCGGAACAAATTTTGCGGTATTGACGATGTCAAGCAATATGCGAATCCTAGTCATTTAGGGGTCTTCACGAGATGTATTTTATACATTATCATTTTAAAAAAAAAAAACATGTCAGAACTTAGATAAGTTATCAGATCTTATCTAGAAGCTTATTTTAGCATGCGTCAAATATGAATATGTTTGAACTTTTTAAGTAAATGAATGGGTCCTTTTTTTTTCAAAGTCCAAGTATATGAATGGAGTGGTTTTTCAGATTTTAGCATACAAATCTATATCAAAATCACCAGTAGATATTCCCCAACTATCCGAGGCGTGAGTCTTAAACACGAACTTTGTTTATCATTTTTTGTATGCTTATTCTTTAGACTATTAACATTGAAATGCATATCACGGTTTTATTTTATTTCTGCCACAGTTTTCCGATATAGGAGCCTTAAGTTAGACCCAAGTCTAGTTGCTCATACGAGCATTCTCAGCCAAACAACCAGGCCCTAGCCCCTCTGAGTGTCTCAACATGCGCATTTAAAGTTAGACTTTACCGAAATCAACAAATTTATAGCTTGGAAGAAAAGTCAGACACTGGTGTTCCTGATAGATACAAACACTTAAATGCATGGGTGAAACGTCACACACCGACGATCCCGGCAAATATAAAAGAATCCTTTGTGAGCTAATCAAATACTCTACCCTATATAAAAATCCAAAGCTATATTAAGAGACCGCTGCGATTCCCGCGCCGGTCAATAAAACCGAATTTCCGGTTTTCGTTCATTTGTTTGTTCTTTGTTTTCAAAGACAACCTTCAGATATCTCAATGACATCTCAAAAGAAAACAACCATTGTACTATAAGTGGTCATGCAAGGCCATATCAGCCTGCGCTTTTTCGTGCAGATTGACCCAGGGCCTTTGTTCACCGCTTTCAGAACCCTTGAACTTTGTAAAATTAAAATTTGCTTTTTATTGAAGGCGCTGGTGAGACTGTCAGAATGCGCGGTATCGATGGAGCCATCCCAGTTCTTAAAACTTTCAGAATGGCAGACCAAACCCAATACCTGTGCAAACAGTGTAGATCTGTTTGCATTTTTTTTTTTATTTCAGACTGATACCCACTATTTGCGTCTGTGGACAAGTCCAAATTCAATAATGGAAGAGTCCACTCCAGAAACTCATGGATGAAAGGAATAAACGTAATTAGTACAGTTTCATGCGTTGTGAAACTGGGAAATGAACTACAAAATCACAACAAACCAGTGGATAACACTGGATTCACACAACGCCTCTCATAAAGTATTTCATATACACCACGCGAAAACCTGAGCTATGCAAGTTTCGTCTTGATATTAAGTCATGTCCGAAGCTAATCAAGCTTTTTCATGATATAACGATCATGTCAAAAGGTAGTTTTCTCAAGGTTTGGCTGAAGAAAAGGGTTTGATATACTTTGATGAAGGGAAACAACTTCTCTTACTTCTTGTTTGTCTTCCTGCATACAAAACACCTTCTTAAAAAAGCTCAACTCTAAAAGTAGAAGTAGAACCCTTTTCAGATAGAAGTAAAAACTGCTTTCGACAGAGTTGCACATTAATATGCACTTCACTGATCAGTACACACCTACTAGAATACTGCGATACACTATCCCAGCGTGTACGCAACGTTGAGACAACGTCAACTCAACGTCGATGCAACGTCACGACGTTGCATCGACGTTGATGCGACGTTGTATAAACATGTGTCCGCTGGGATGCGGTTCTGTTCTGATATTGGTATCCTGATTTGACTGCTGAGTCTTTGTTAATAAAACTCTAAGAAGTTAGCTTTGGAAACAAAGAACATACAAAAGAGCGAAAATGGAAGACTCGGTTTTATTAAGTCTCTTCATATGCAGAGACTGCATACGACCCCCCCCCCCCCACCCCCCCCCCCACACACACACACACACACCCCCACCCCCCTCTAACACACACACCATCCCCTCTCCCTAGAATCGGTTTAAGTGATGTTCGATTTTCAAAGTAACAAAAATTGGCTCAATGATCCCAAAGGAAAGAAAAATGTAATCTGCATTATGGTGAGGTAAGGGTAGACATGCTATGGCCGCCACAGGACACATAATATCAGCTGCAGTGAAATAAAATAAAAATCTGAAAGGTTGCCTTTGGAAACACACAAAAGAATGAAAATCGGAGACTCGGTTTTATTAAGTCTCTTCATATGCAGCAACGTAATTTGTGACACTTCAGAGAAAATAAAGTTTGACATTTCATGTGTAGCAGACGATTTACATGCCTTATTTTTTCTGAAGATTAATTAAGACTGGTATGTAGTCTAGTACAACTTTTGCCTTGCGCTTTAACCCATTGTAACTAAATAGACTCTCCAACAATATATAAACTGGAAGAGTCCAATTTCAATTTCAGTTATGTCCGGCTATGAGATTTACATATGCCTAGAGAAAATGGCTAAACTATTTGCAAACAGTGAAGACCCTGATCAGACGCCGCGTTCTGTGGCTTCTGATCTGGGTCTGCACTGTTTGCCAATTACCCTTTTACGGGTCCCGACTGCAATGGGTTAAGGGTAAAATGCAGCTGTTACCTTTTCAGGTTTAGACTGTTGGTCATGTCTAGAGACTAATCCCCGCCCCCCCCCGCCCCCCCCCCCCACCCCCCCCCCCCCCCCCCCCGTTGTACACCCTTCATGAAAGAATGTACTTCGGTATAACTATCATCAATTCTAAATCAGCCATAGGGCGCGTCTAGATACTGGCTAACAAACTAACGCAAGAGAAAGTAGAAACGTACCTCTACAGGCTCTGTTAGCCAACACAAACTTCATAGAATCCAGAGACTTGAAATCACGAACTTCATATACGAAGTCAGAAGCAGGTTTGCTTGCTATATTTTCTAACTCTCTGAAGTCTACCCCATCACCTACACCAAACCCAAAGATTTCAATTCCTTCATCCCTTGCATCTTTAGCTGCTTTTAATGTCGCCTTCCGGTTTTGCGACTTCCCGTCTGTAATCACAACGGCCACGTGGGTAGCATACTTCCGGCTGCCATATCTGTGTGTAAACATATATTTGCGCATAAACTTCAGCGCAGCAGCAGTGTTTGTAGACTTGCTCACTCTGTGGCGTATTCGCTGGAGAGCTCTTTCCAATAAATCTTTTCTGTTATTCTGCCACAAGTGGAAATGTAAGTAATACCTTTGTCCAAATGAAACTACACCGATTCTCGTTTGGTTGTGACCCTGACCAAGGTCAAACAGTTTAGCGACATCTTTTATGAATTTTAACTGACTCTCAAAGTCTGGATCCCAGATACTACTAGAAGTATCTATTACGAACACTATGTCAAATGCCTCATTGCAGGTGCCTGAAAATGAAACAGGAAATGGTTATGAACCCAATATAGACATTACAAGCTGCCATTATAGATAGTGAAAAGCCTAACTAATCAGACTAGGGAATTTTCTTTAAACGAATACAACAGATTCCAGCACAAACATAACGTACGTATTACAAATAAGTATCACCATGAAAACATACCTATATAAGTTTGACCCCCTTTAACACCATTTTATATCGTCAAAATGGGGTTTACATGGGTATATATTATTTTTTTTATTTCTGCTCAAAATCATAAATTGTGGGTACACGTTAGAACCGCCTCGCCGGGGCAGTTCTAACGAGTACGGTGAGGCGGTTCTAACGAGTACCTACAATCTATGTTTTGTGCAGAAATATAAAAAAAGTAACAGAAGTTTTATCTGAAAACTTGCAGTTTTTGGTGGTAAAATTTTCAATATATTTGAATAGGAGTGTTTTCGTAATGTATAAACCAACTCTTGAAAACATGGAAATATCAGATTATAAACCGACTTGAATAAGAAGAATCTTTCAAAGCATTCTGGAGTTTGAGAGAACAAGTTAGCTAGTCTAAAGATAATACGTCGGTTATTTCCATGCACGTTCGCTATCAAATATAAGTTCGGATGGAGCGTACCTTTTGAAGTTGTCACTTGGTAGAATGGTCTGTATGGCAGAATCTCTGAAATTAAAATCAATAGTATTTGAGCTGGGGCACTGCATTTCCTACAAGATTGAGTATGCGCCAAATGAAGTCTCAAATCAACCTGCAAATCCACGATATCTTATCAAAGTCTTTGCAGGGTACTCCCCAGCTAGCATTCTTTATAAATCTATAGCGGGCCATTATCGGCCCGTCAGCTACCCTGACGGGCCGATAACGGCCCGCTATAGGTTTATGTAGACTGCTAAGGGTCTGTGGGTAACAAAGGATCCACAGCGTCTTCCGGCGGACGGTGATGACTTTGATCAGCCTGAAATGATGGCGTCGTTGGGCGCATATGCAATATTGTAGGAAATGCTGTGACATGGCTCAATTTTCAACGCAATAAAGTCTAAAGATAAATAAATGTAGACACAGCCTTTGATTTCGTGAAGGTTTTTGTTACATTACGAAAACACGCCTACTCAAATATACTGAAAGTTATTACCACCAAAAACTGAAAGTTTTCAGATAAAAATTCTATTTTTCATATATCTGATCAAAGCATAGATTGTTTTGATCAGGTGGTTCCGAGGCGGTTCTAACGAGTACCACAATCTATGTTTTTAAGCAGAAATAAGAAAATATAATGTATACCCCTGTAAACCTCAGTTTAATTATATATTGTGGGGTTTAAGCGGGTCAAAATTATATAGGCATGTTTTTGTGATGTACACGATGCCCCATGATTGTGTCATCTTGATCATCATCGGCCACATCCCCACTCACCAGCATTATTATTGCTCTAGGCATCACGAAAACATGCCTATATAATTTAGACACCCTTAAACCCCACTTTTATATAGTAAAACTGGGGTTTACAGGGGTATATATTATTTTTCTTATTTCTGCTCAAAACATAGATTGTGGGTACTCGTTAGAACCGCCTCGACGAGGCGGTTCTCACGAGTACCCATAATCTATGTTTTGAGCAGAAATTTGAAAAATATCAGAGATTTTTTATCTGAAAATTTTCATTTTTTGGTGGTAAATTGTTCAGTATATTTGAATAGGCGTGTTTTCGTAATGTAAGGCACATTTTGTAATGAACAGTAATTATAGTCTACACACTGAAATCGCCTTGTTTGATGCCAGTACAACGAATGCCCGCAATATATCTTATGTGATGAAGCAAGAAAAGTTATTTTCTGGACACGTTTCTTACCAAGGACTGAAGAAGCCGTAATATCACAAAACAGACTCCATAATGCATCGCGTTAACCCAGTTAAGGCTAGAGTCCTATAAAAGGACAATGGCAAACAGTGTAAACGAAGATCAGGGCCTGAACGTCAGAAAACGTACCTTCGGGTATGTTTGTTCATTGCATTACGAAAACATGCCTGTTGAAATATACTGAAAATTTTACCACCAAAAAATGAAAAATTTTCAGACAAAAATTCGGATATTTTTCATATTTCTGCTCAAAACATAGATTGTGGACACTCGTTAGAACCGCCTCGCCGAGGCGGTTCTAACGAGTACCCACAATCCATGTTTTTGAGCAGAAATTAGTAAAATAATGTATACCCCTGTAAACCCCAATATAAAAGTGGGGTTTAAGGGGGTCAACATTATATAGGCGTGTTTTCGTGATGGAAGATTCAGATCAGCCTCATATTCACACAGTCTGATCCGAACCTTCACTTGGCTCATTTTGTAGAGCCAAGAAGGCAAAGTTTCTGCATTGATTTGAGACTTAATTTGGCACCCATGTCAGAAGCCTGAGAAGGTACGTTTACTCAAGTTGTGACTCAAATTATTTCGGTCAATTTTTCGATTACCTTTTACAACTCTTAATCGTTTACTTGAAATCATTAGCCCTGGTCCTCTGCAGACATATACCCCGGAATCGTTCAGTGCACCATTCCTGATTTCTAGAGTGCTGTTTAATGTTTTCAGTGCTGTTGAACCCTCAGTGGAAATAGTTAGTTTTTGACCATATGGCCGTAATTTGAGTCCATCTTTAAACCAGTCCACCTCGAGCGCTACGTGCGTTACGTCTGTCACAGAAATACTACAAGTGAGTCGAATCGTCTCTCCGCTGACAACTCGTTCATTTCCTCTTATGACTATACCTTAAAACAAAGAATACGGATCTGTGTGTTGATTTAACCTTTAACACTCTCTGGACTAATTCAGTGGACTTGGACAAACTGATAATAGTTTTCTTATTTGTCTTATTTTTCTCAAAAAATAGGCTTCGACATTTCATGCAAATTCTCAATTTGCATGAAATGCAAGGGCCTATTTTCTGGGACAAAATAAGAAAAACAAATATTTTGGAATGTCGTCTGCTGACATTTTGATCAAGCATGCAGCGCGTTGACAGTACTGTATACATTTTTGTATACATTTTTGTAGTCTGATTTGCTTTTCTACACACTAAGCACCTTTTGATAAGGGGGTCAACTCTAAAAGGAAAAATGCCCCGAAAGGAATGCATATTGTTATCAGAAGGGAGACATGTTGTTCAATCCGTTATCAGAAGGGAGACAAACAGTTTTGACAGAGTTACCTCTCCCGACAATACATCGCTTCCCCTTAGCCATAAATGCTTAGCATGCCTAAACGTGGACTTCTGAAAGGTTGATGCAAATAATAAACTGTCTGTGGCATCTGATCAGGGTCTGCACTACACTATCTATCGTATGTATTCTGACAGACAGGCCCAGGCAAACAGTGTAGAGCTATATGAGACGCCGCAGACCAGAGTCTACACTGTTTGTCACTCATCCAGCAATTTTTGTATACAACATCGGGTAGTTAATTATACCATGTTCAAATTTTAGAACAAGTATGGTAAGGAGTTGAGATGTCCGAATACTTAGGGTAAATATGGTATTTGTCACGGCATTAGCAGTTTAGGGGAATGGCAACATTTTCAGGGGGCAAGGGGTAGAGGGCGTAGAAAGGGATAGAGGGCGTAGAAAGGCAGCTGTCGATGTTGATTTCGTCTCTCTCTTAAGAGGAGTCTACTCATCACAAAAACATGCCTATATAATTTTGACCCCCATAAAACCCCACTTTTATAGAGCAAAACTTGGGTTTACAGTGGTAAACATTATTGTTCTTATTTCTGCTCAAAAACATAAGTTGTGGGTACTCGTTAGAACCGCATCGGCAAGGCGGTTCTAACGAGTATCCACAATCTATTTTTTGAGCAAAAAGATGAAAAATATCAGAATTTTTATCCGAAAACTTTTAGTTTTTGGTGGTGAAATTTTCAATATATTTCACTAGGCGTGTTTTCATAATATCTGAAAGAAAAGAATGTGTTAAATACTTCTCATTTGGCGGATATCACTTTTCAGAAAGGATTTGTTGTGCAGGTGAAACTAATAGGAAGTCACAAAATTTGGATAGACAACAATATGAAAATATGGAAAAAAAAATATTACAGAGACATGTCTAAGTATGAAGAATGACAAAGACCGCATTGATTAAGGACATGTTCAAAGACCATTGGCAAGACTGCATTCTGACCACCCTGTCACGATGATAATGCTGTTAAAGAAGTAGTTACGGTAAGTTTCGGTTAAGATTAGGTTAGGGCCAAGGTTAGGGATATGTTTAGTTTAAACTGAGGGTTAGTTAGTGTTATTTTAAGGGTTAAGTTAGGGTTAAGAGGAACATTGGTTGCCCCGAATTCTCAGTTAAGACAACCCAGGAATTTGCTTTACTGAAGAAAAGAAAACAAAAGTATGTGTTCTCAAACGACAAAAAAATTTCTTCTCAGACCTTCCAAACCATGAAGCTGGCGGTGACCCTGTCATACTAGACTTTCAATTTAATCCACATAAGTACCTGACTGTAATAGGTTGAAGCTGTCGTCAAGATACTAAAGTAGGAAACGTCAGTTGAAAACATGCGCAAGTATGAAGGGAACTATGACTGATATCCTGATAATAATCTGTAAGGAAATTTGGAAAAGAGGGCACCACTGACTCCGCAGACTCCAAACAACGTACTTCTATAGTTAAATAGTTCAGTCCCAAATTTAGGCCCCATGCGGAATGGATATTTTTTGAAGAACAGGAGAACTTCGGAGCAGGAAAGAGGACAACAGAGTAAGTATTCAACTTCAACAAATATATATATAAAAAATACTAGGAAAGACCAATACCTAGAAATACAGCCTTCCTAAAGCAACAAAAGAAGAACAAATGGCGATTTAGTAATAAAAACACGATACATTTGTAATAAGTAAAATGCAAACAGAGGAGAACTCCCAGCTAGCATTCTACGTAAATCTATATGACGGCCCGATATAGATTTACGTAGAATGCTGACTGGGCTGCTATAGAGAAAGCATCCTGGTTTAAACAGATTGATTCAGAACTGTCATTACATGACATAAACTGTAAGCAGCCAAAGAAGGAATCAGAACTGAAGCATGTAAGCTTACCCAGTCAGCATTCTACGTAAATCTATATCGGGCCGTCATCGGCCCGTCAGGGTAGCTGACGGGCTGATGATGGCCCGATGTAGATTTACGTAGAATGCTAGCTGGGTTATTACGTTCCTCTTCTTAACAAAATTTGCGAACATTTGGCGAGTAATTTTGCACAATCTGTCTAATCTAAAATAACTTTGTGTACTGTACTTTACCATATCTGATATATCAGCTTCTTTTTAGCATACAACAGATGTCGGATGCATAAATCATCTTGGAACAGTCAACAGAAAAAATACTTGGACCTAAAACTAGTTTTATTCACATTTACAACTCTTTGCAACACCAGTAAAGCTTCTATAAGTATGTATTCTAAGAATTCACGAAAAAATGTGATCACTAGGTCTAAGGACAGACAAAGTCAACGATTTACATGATACGGGCATTATTGCAGCCCTCTTGAATTACAGAATGAACAGTCGCTTCATGGCGGCAACTCTAATCAGATATTTGAAAATGGACTAAATGTTTTCTTTGCATCCTACATATCTTCTGTGTTTTCCGTCATATCTAGCTTTTTATCAAAACTTCTATATCACAGAAGAACTGGGCCCAGTTGTTCAAAGCTAACGACATCGTTAGTTTAACGATTCGTTAAAATTTGCATCGACTGATATAAAATATGCTGAAATTTTTTGCTGAAAAAATGTGAGTAGCTTTTGCAGTGCAAAAGCTACTCACATTTTTTCAGCAAAAAATATCAGAATATTGCATATTGAATCCGCTAAAACAGTTAACGAAATGACCCTTAACGGGCTCGTTAAGCTAACGATGCTTTGAACAACTGGGCCCCGATTGCTTTGCTAGCAATATGTTCTGGTCGTTTATATTTCTTTTTTATCCCTCTTCCTCTCGGTATCTGAAGTAACGGGCGATCTATGATTATCCCAGCACAAGCTGGCGCACAGCGTTGACACAACGTCGATTCAACATTGCTTCAACGTCTTGAGGTTGAATCAACGGTGAATCGACGTTGTTTTAACGGTGTGTGTCCTCTGGGGTTACTTTCTGAACTTCTTCATTACTTTTTAACAAATCCGTTAAAAGCACTAGAAACTTACTTTCGTTATCTGTTCCTGGCGAATTCCTAGGACTAGAATCTGAAACAATGATTTACAAATTATACACCACAAACCTATTTATAAAACGTGATTGCTGGGACCAAAAGCAAAAGCCGTGTTAGCCGTGTAGATTTTATTAAAAATGACGATAAATGGTCATTTTTCTGTAAAATCAATACATTTTAGTTTCGATAGAACACTTTGGGTCCAGTTTTAAACCATTTTATATCCGAAAAATCTTATAAATCGGTCCCAGTGTACTCAAAAGGTAAGAAGATCGTTAACCCTTGTCATGCTGAATAAATTAAGATGCCACGCCCACTTCCAATTTTCAACCAATCAGATTACTTGATCCAGGTTGTTGATACAAATCACATACTTAATAGCAAACAGTGCAGATCCAGATCAGTTGGCTTGTTCAGAAGCCAACTGATCTGGATCTACACTATTTGTAAAGACAGGGTATATCCGGGTTTAGCAGGACCAGGGTTAATTTATTCTGTATCATATGATTTGAGTGTCGCCAGGAGAAACTGTGACTTGGAAGCTTATGCGGTCAGAGAAGGCGACACTAGCTTGCATTTCCATTATCATCAACGCATTCATTATCCATGTACAGACTCATAGTGTACAATATATCAACAGACAGCAATGACCATAAAGAGACCTCGAGGATGCACTGGGTGATCGAACTGCACACTTTGCATATGTTCAAGGACATTTGTTCGCTTGCCGCGCCACTATTTCTTTTTCTTGGTTCAAAATATCGTGTTTATACATAATAACAAATTAAATTTAAAACATCAGAACAATGTAAGGTCCGTATTTTTACCCTTGTCATAACAATGGTGATCGTACACTGACAAAAAAGCACTACTAAATGGCAAAAGAAAACCTCATGATTGTAACATCTATCTAGTGCGTAAAACGTGGATGTAAATATGTAAATTCACAACTGAAGGTATATTTGAAGTTTTTAGTCTTCTGTATAAAGTATACTTGCAAAACCTTCTGCATCAGCACAAACAGATAAATTCTTATTGCAACAAAAATAAAATTTTTGAGCCAGCGCATGACAAAACCAACAAAATGGCACGTGCGCCCAACGAAGACTCAGATCAGCCTGGGCATCCGCCCAGTCTGATAAGAGTCTTCGCTGTCCACATGAAGAAAGCGTGGGTACCTATTGCGCGCACAGCGAAGACTGTGGTCAGACTGGGCGGGTACAAACACAGCAAAGACTCTGATCAGACTCGGTGGATGTCCAGGATGATCTGAGTCTTCGCTGGGCGCACATGCCATTCTGTTGGTTTTGTCATGCGCTGGCTCAAATATTTTTGTAATATTGCTATTCCTTGCAGTTCAGAAGTTTTGCATTTCTTTTCTACCTCAGTATATGTAACAACCGTGAATTAAGTCATTTTTAAAACCTTTTAAGTGAATAATGTATGTACCTGCCTTGGACGGTGTGAGAACACTGGCAGCACACAGCACCTGAAAGAACAAAGACATCACGTTTTATAGCTCCTTAAGTAAACAGTTAACTTCATTCTTGGTCATCACTCCAGATTCGTTTTGGTGTAAAATGTATTCTTGGTGGTCGCCGGCCTCGGTGGCTCAGTTGGATGCGCCGTCCGAGGAGCAGGAGGTCGCGGGTTCAACCCCCGCCGAGGTAGGCAACATTCTTTCGTGGAGATTGATCATGAAATATTTTCTACGGTCATTCTCTCCCTTCCGCTGATTCAAGAAGGGCAGTTGTCAGTTTCTGGCGAAAGAATGTGCGCAATACTGGTTAACCGCTTAGAGGACTAAGCCTGCCCAGTAAACGTGTGGTAAGGTAAACAGACCGCGCTCGACATGACCCCATTGGGTTGACTGGGCCATAAAACCTCAACACAAACAAACAAATTCTTGGTGGTTAGACCTTATTCACCACTACTGTATATAGTGTTGTGTTTTGGCTTGGTGATCCCGATGTACCAATACTTTGTACAATAATGTGATACATTTTGGTGTGAATCTCTTTCTTGGAGAACTGTACACAGTGCTGTGATACATTTTGTGCAAACTTCATTCTTGGTAATGGATCTAGATTCACCACAACTATGTACAGTGTTGTGATACAAAAATGTGTAAAACTGCATTCTTGGTGATCACTCCAGATTCACCGTTACTATGTACAGTGTCAAGATACTTTTTTTCTATAAAACTGCATTCTTTATGATCACTCCAGATTCACCGTTACTGTGTACAGTGTCTTGATACATTTTTGTGTAAAACTGCATTCTTTGTGATCACTCCAGATTCACTGTTACTGTGTACAGTGTCGTGATACATTTTTGTGTAAAACTGCATTCTTTGTGATCACTCCAGATTCACCATTACTATATACAGTGTCATGATACATTTTTATGTAAAACTGCATTCTTGGTGATCACTCCAGATTCACCACTACTGTGTCAGTGTTGTGGTCGATACATTTTTATGTAAACCTTATTCTTGATGATCGCTCATAGTCTTCAGTTGGTGAAATTGAAAAGGGGGCATTATGATATTTTGCTCACAAGCCCAGAAACCATTCTGGGCAAGTGCAGAAAGACAGTGATTGCTCTGGCAGAACAGAAGCTACTGGAAGCAATATACATTGATGAAGCCCATTGTATTAGGAAGTTGTAAGTATCCATTTTTTTTCTATAATGACCGGATATTGGAGACAAATCACATAATGCATGTGTCATTATGTTTAGTTTCACCACGCTCCAGCTCAGTTTTATTCAAATACAGTAGAACTTCAGTGGCTCGAACCCCGATGGCTCGTTTACCATGGATGAGTCGAACACGTTCTTGAGTCCGCAGGGATTTCCTCCAAATACTATATACGGATAATTTAGGGAGATTTTCTTCTTTTATCTTGTAAATGTATGCTCTGTGTACTCATTAGCATCGCCCCTATGAGGCGATCTAAAGTACACACAACATACATTTAAATTATAGAACACCGAAAAGATATCCCACAATTATCTCCATTGTGCCTCCTGGTGTGGCTCTAATAGTAACCTTCCGAGGCTCGAACTACCGCTGTCTCGAACAAATTTTCATGATCCCAAAGGGGTTAGAGCCATCGAATTTCGACTGTAATTCTTACCAACACTTGTGATGGAGCTGAATGGTTGCACAGTTACTGGACAAAGTGTATGATATGCCTGTGAAAAGCAATCCAGCGGGCACATGACGTTTATACAACGTCGGCTCAACGTCGACGCAACGTCATGACGTTGCATCGACGTTGAGGCGACGTTGTATTAACGTCATGTTCCCGCTGGGAAAGCTTAGCTTAATGCCCCCATGAGGTGATAATATGCGATTATGATTCTGAAGGACATTTTAAATGGTTGCAACTCCAAGACAGTCTTAATTAAGTAATTGGCCAACAGGTGTAATATCATTGTGGAAACAAGATCTTTGTTTATATCAGATAGCAGGTAATCAGTTGTAGACACAAGGAACATTAACAAAATCTGCATTGATGTTTTGAAACCCTAATCCTGAGAATACCATGAGACGAGCTAGGTCATTAAGGGTATATGCATATAAGATGAAAATACATATTACCAGCACACATTCTTATAAAACTAAATATATTTTAGAGAGAGAGAGAGAGAGAGAGAGAGAGAGAGAGAGAGAGAGAGAGAGAGAGAGAGGGGGTGGGGGAGGGGGTGGGGGGCTTAGATCAAGCGTTACTATCAGGAAAGGGTAAATAAACAAATAAGTGAGCGAACATTTGATTTTTGGGGGATTGGTGCGGAAGATGTCTTCAGGTCAAGATTTTCTTTTTCACGACGCGATCCTGTCCTTTAGATGCCCCGCCACAAAAAGTGGCGAGGTATTATGTTTTACCGTCCGAAATTTTAAGTGTTCGTCCGTCTGTCCGGGCATACGAATGGGCATATAGTGGGTATTTTTTACACTACTCACTTTATTCCGTAGACTGCTAGTGGGGACTTTTAACATACTGTTGGATATTTTGTAACAAAGAAAATACCAAATAAATTTCTGACTGTGGGAACGTCCGTCCGTCCGTCAGCGCTTCATAATTTCGTGTCCACTCCATAACTCTGATACCGTTCGTGATATTTTCAGGAAACTTCACACAAATGCAAAGCACCATTAGACGACGTGCAGAACACATGAATTGTAACTCTGGTTTGCTTTTGTTTGGAGTTGTTGCCCTTTGAACATTGAATATAGCCATTTTACAATGAACTCTTGTCCGCTCTGTAAGCTGAAAACCATTTGAGATATTTTCATGAAATCTCAGACAAATGTAAAACTTCATAAGACAACGTGCAGAACACAAGAACTGTAATTCTGGTTTATCTACCTTTGGAGTCATGGCCCTTTGAACATCGTTAATATTGAAAACAGCCATTTCTACCATATACTAGTGCCAGCTCTGCAAGTTGGAAAGCGTTTCAGTTATTTCAACAAAAAATTACACAAATGTAAAGCATCATGCGACAAGGTGCAGAACATAAGAACCCTAACTCTACTACTTTTGGAGTTATGGTCCTTTAAACATTGAAAATAGTGACTTCTGTAATAAAATTTGTCCGGTCTGTAACTTGAAAACTGTTTGATATATTTTCTTGAAATTACATGCAAATGTATATCACCATGATATGATTTGCAGAATACAAGAATCATAACTCTGATTTACCTACTTTTGCAGTTACTGTCCTTTGGACATTGTAAATAGTGATCCCAGTCATATACGTGTGCCCTTTCTATAACTTGAAAATGGTTACAGAGATTTTCGTGAAGCCTTGCAAAAATGTAAAGTAACATAAGATGATATGTAGAACACAAGGACCATAAGACTGGCTTAATTACTTGTTGGGTTATGGTCTTTGAACATTGAAAATAACAGTTTCTGTGATATATTTATAAACTTTACACGAATGTGAAGCACCAGAAGGGGATCTGAAGAAAACAAGAACTGTAAGACTGGTTTACTTACTTTTTGAATTATGGCCCTTTGAACATTGAAAATAGTCATCTCAGTCATAAATTCATGTCACCTTTATTTAGAGAAAGACCAATGCACCTTCGCTTGATTTCATTTTTGACAGAGTTAAGTCACTTGCTTGATTTAAGTACAGTGGCGGGGCATGGTGCAGTGCTTGCAGCGCTTTTATTATCGTTTATTTTACTAAGCGTCCTAAAGTATATACCCATGTCCTTGATATTCTTACAACTTAATTTGGTCCTGATTTTTTTTTTCAAAACAACTCGCGATAAAACTCGGAATTTCATTTGAGCCAAAGCCCATGCGATCACGCTACTTATCACATAGGCGACTAGCGAATGCTCAGGCGAGCCTGCGCATCCGCGGAGTCTCCCAAGAGCCTTCGCTGTTCGCACACATGAAATATAGAAGTAGAAGGTGGCTTCAACGAATTTGAAATGCACGTTTACGGAAGAATAACCATAATCTCGTAAATAGGCTCAAGTGGTTGCTCGCTACATGGGGGTAACCCTACTAAAGAAACATGCATGCAGTCTGATCAACGCAGTTTGTTCGCTACTTATAAAGTATTATGTATATGCTTGCTACGTATAACCAAAGTTTGAAGATTCTTGCTAGATTCTTTAGCTGAATATACTGGTTTGAATCTTACTTGATATATGTACATTTAAGTGGATGGCAAAGTTGCATTACGAGCACAATCTTGGTGTGCGTCTTATCAGGCGAGGATCAAACTTGCAATCCTTGGTAGTGAAAAATGAAATAACTAAAAAAAGGAGTCTCAGAACGTCTCAAAATACACTGAAATTCGAAGATATCCTTTTCTGTGTTCCAACCTCGGTGTATCATTTAACACCACTTTCAAGTGGAAGTACTTTAGATAAGTATAGTTGTTGAAGTACTTTAAATTTCGTGCCGAAAGGCAAGAAATTTAAAACACTTCAACAATTTACTTGTCGCTTCTTGGTGGCATTGTTTTCAGTGACAGAATTAATTAAGTTTTGATTTGCTTATCTAAACACACTGGGGCTTTTGGGGTAACAGGGTCATTTGATTTTCTGGAGGGGTGGGTGGCTGGGGTGGGTATCTTTCATTGAACAAGAAAAACAAATTATCAATTTTACATGGCCTGAGAGCCAATTTATTTTTTCTTACAAGCCCATCCAATTTACACTATTTACAACCTATTATACACAATTTATTTACAGACCCTTCAAAATGCCGTATCTTAACATTTAAATATGTTCTACAGGAAATAAAAGCAACATAAACATGTTTATGTTGCTTTTATTTCATGTAGAACACTCATATCATATTAGTCCAAAATGAAGCTATATCCCAAATTAAAAGAATGTAACAAGGGCACTCTTCACTCTGTAAATGCAAGAAACTTATTTGTTTAACCTGCTAGATGGATCTTTATGAGGGTAATTAATCTTGTCTTGCGGTCAGAGTTGAACTGCTGTTAATAGCAGCTGAATGTGGTAGCATTAGTGTACCGTTATGCAAATGGGCAATAAACATATTCCTTACATATCCCCTGCATAACCATTGGCCATTTCTGACAAGTTTAATGAGATACATAGTGATTGAAAGGAAGGATACATTTATTCATAGTATGTAATAAAATACAGCATTATGAATAAGATTTTCACATCTCATCAGACTTTATAAGTCCGCCTATAATTACGCGAAGATAATGAATGAACAGAAACAACGTGTTGAGACACTTGAAGGTCCCTGGGTTGTCAAACAACACCACTGGAATACTGAGGCAAAAGAAAACCACCAGTGGAACTGCGGTGAGCCTATAAACAGACATAAAAGGTCTCGGCCAAGTCCATATGATGAACAATATTTAAGTCGGGGCCATCACAGAATCTGAACCCCGACCCACTGGCGTGCAATTAAAGAGGTAAGCAAAGTGGTCAACTGGGTTTGGATTAACCACTATGTAAGCATAATGTGATATAACACAAATTTATAACCCTTTCATTTACAATTTTACTGAAATTATCAGAAAATTCAGATTTCCTACATTTTTTCTAAACTTATACACAAAGTCACTATGAAATTCAGGTTCAGACAGGTCATGTAGCAGAAGTGGTTTAGTCTGGTAACGTGCTAAGAGACCAATTCGTAATGTCGACGCTAAAATTTAGAAAACAAATTGCTGTCCTAAGATTATAATACCGATACCCCTGTTGGAGAAGTTTGGCAGTCAAAGTTTTGTTACAAGCATTGAAGTCAGCCAAATGACTAGACACTCTTGCAAATCGAATAAGTTGAGAAATGTAAACACCATAAGTAGGGGCACGAGGAACGTCGCCGTCCAAAAACGGGACATTACCAATGTCAAGATCAAATCATCGCGTTTGTCATAACTTTTAGATGAAACAAAACCGTTAAAAATTAATAAATGCAAATCTAAAAGTAAGTTTGAGTGACCATTCCTTCAACCTAAGGATTGTCGATATTCAAAAGATCGTCCAAAATTCTGGAAGTTGAGTTAAAAGCTTCAATCATATCGGCTTGTGCATCATCAGAAAGAGACATCATAAAATCTCATTCATAACAAAACAAAAGCAAATCTGCTACAAGAGCAGCACAATTAGTACCCATCGGAATTCCTACAATTTGTCTGTGTAACTTAGTTCCAAATCTAATGAAAATGTTGTCTAAAAGGTATGATAACTCGTCGCAAACATTTTAAGGCCAAAGTTTAAACTGTTTTTGGTCATCTGAAGTAAAGAATGCATTCCTATCATTACAAGCAAGATAAGGAGAGTCTTCTCTTTGAAACGCACTCTCAATTAAGTCTGTAAGTTTCTTTTTGATTAAATATGGGATAAAATTGTATAAAGAGTAGAAAAATCATATGTTTACAAACTGGACGCGCGAAATCGTCTCGTCTTATTAAGTACCACATCAGAATTTTTAAGCCTCTTTAAGTTAAATATCATTTTATTTAGCCCTTCCATGAACAGTCGATACCACAGTCCTTTATTTGGTAATGACCTCCCGTATTTGTTTACGATTGATATAAATGGCAAGGTGGTAAGATTCTATACAATTTCCATGAGACTTTGATTTCAGCGGTTAGACGGTAACCAGCCATGAAGCCAAATTATGAATTTACGAAGGATCAGAATTCAGATAAAATGCTGCATCAATCTATCTCGAACAACATATAAATGCTGCGCTTGTAAATAAAGAACACAAAAAAATAACAATAATCGGAGTCAGCTTTTTAAAATTTAGTAAGTACAGTAAAACCCAAACGACTCGAGCATTGATGACTCGTTTATCATTACGAAAACATGCCTAAAATTTTACCACCTAAAATGAAAATGTTCAGATAAAAAAAAGAACCTGCTGTTCTTCATTTTTCTGCTCAAAACATAGATTGTGGGTACTCGTCAGAACCGCCTGGATAAGGCGGTTGTAACGCATACACACAATCTATGCTTTTGAGCAGAAATAAGAAAAAATATAGTATACCCCTGTAAACCCCAGTTTTACTATATAAAAGTAGGGGTTAAGGGGATCAAAATTATATAGGCATGTTTTCGTGATGCGTGGCTAATTCGAACCAGTATTTGAGTCCCTAGGAAAATTTTCGACAGCTCAAGAAAACAAATATTTAGAGATATTTTTCCCTATATTTATCATGGAAATGTATGTTGTATATACTCATTAGATTCGCCTCATCGAGGCGATTCTAATGAGTACACTCAGCATACCATTATTGTATAGATCGAAAAGACATCCGTATATTATTCCTATTGGTCCTGCCCACCACCCCCACCACCCCCCCCCCCCCCCCCCACCAACCAGGCGCTACGATTAACCCTTAGAATTCCAAAGATGTTCGAGCCATTGAGGTTCGACTACATAGGTATGCTCGTTGCTCTCAAGGTTTTCTTTTTTCCTTTTTTTTTTTTTTTTAATCTGTTTATCTCCACTATAGCTGGTGTTTTTACCATGCGGCAGAGGCCGTAAGACGTACACCCCGTACTTGACTATAGTCATCACGAAACCATTACTATATATTTTGACCCCCTTAACATGAACCCCACTTTTCTATAGTAAAACTGGGGTTTACAGTGGTATACATTATTTTTCATATTTCTGATCAAAAACATAGATTGTGGGTACTCTTAAGAACCGCCTCGGCGATGCGGTTCTAACGAGTACCCACAATCTATGTTTTCAGCAGAAATCTGAAAAATATCAGATTTTTTTTATCTGAAAACTTTCAGTTTTTAGTGGTGAAATTTTCAATATATTTGAATTGGCGTGTTTTCGTAATGGTGAGGTTGATACTGTCTGGTCCTTTGTGATCACTGAATCCATTCCGGGACAATTTTAAATTTATATGAGGGTCACAGATGAGGCCTGATTGGTGGAAACTGACTTGATATTTCAGCTGTTTTTAGTTTTGAGAGTGTGTTCATTCTCTCAAGCGACCGAACAATAGTTCCTTCTAAAATAGGTTGGTTTTATTGAAGCCCTTCATATGACAAAAAAATTAATTGGCAGGACTAATATCATGGACGAGAAGTCTGATATGTACAATAATACCACTGATAAATACAAGGAAAAGAAGGTGAATAAGCGCTAAACTTTCAGGAACAACAACTATAATGATAAACTAGTTGAACCCATTTAAGCCCGACGTCCCGTAAAAGGGACATTGGCAAACAGTGAAGACCCAGATCAGAACGCGGCGTCTCATAAGGGTTTACACTATTTGTGCTGCGTACAGAAATGTCTAACACAAGGTAATAGTAAAACTAACCAAACACCCCTTCTACTGGAAAAGGCCCGGTCCAGAGAGTTAAAGTAGAAGAGTCCACTCGGCATAAATGGGATAAGGTAGGCACTGGCAAAAAAAAACAAAAACTAACAAACAAAAAAAAAAAACAAAAACAAAAAAACCCTGCTCCAAGCAAACCTGAGAGCCATGATCACCGGAGTTAAAGAACATGCTTTCATGTGTTAATGCTTTTCGGAAACAAAACAACTTCATACAGTACACCGAGTGTACTTTATGGTTGCATTGACGTATTTTTGTTCAAGTGTTTTGGTTTACGAGCAGACAGAAAACAAGCGATAGTAGTATAGGGTGCCATCGTGGCACCCTATACTACTAGCAGTCTATCAGAAAATGGTAAAACTTGGGTGTGTGTTTGGAGATTATTTCACTGACTGACCTTGAATGCAGGCTAACCTAAGTTTGTACAATCCATTAACTGTCTAAGAACTTAGATGTAAGGACTGTGCATCAATTCTGAACCTCGAAGTGTGTACTCGAGAAGAGTCACTCCCTAAAAATGACGTGTTTTCTTCCTTTTTTTTTTTTTTTTTTTTTTTTTTTTTCTTTTTTTTCATCGCAGGTTAAGGGTTAAGTAAGCTTAAATTGAGCTGCAACATGAGAAAACGTACCTTTTGACATATACATCCAACAAAGACTCAAATCAGCCTGTACGTTCGTGCAGTCTGAATAGTCTTTGTTGTCCGCATGAAGAAATTTTGCATCCTTAGCTGTCCAAAATGCGCCCAGTGAAGATTCTGATCAGACTACGCGAATGCGCAGGCTGATCTGAATCTTTGCTGGTGCAAAATATGTTTGAAGGTACTCGTACTTTTTTTGACGTTGCAACCAAATTATGAACATAGGGTTACAGGAAAAATTAGGAATAAAGTTGCGGACGTAAAGAAGTCTTTCGCAGTTTTAATTACTCGGCAAGCATCATTCTTTGCATAAACAGGTAATATTTTTTGCTGCCTGTCAGGCATGTTACTAAAATATAGGTAAGTACTTGGCCTTCAACGTGTGAAATTGGTCTTTGTGTCACACTCAAACATCAAAGGCCATTATCGGCCTGTGTATACGCAGAGTATGAGAAAGTCTCCCACCAACCCAAATCTCTCCCACCTACCCAGCATTCTTTATAAATATACAGCAGCCGTTATCCGCCCGTCAGTTACCCTGACGGGCCGATAACGGCCCGCTATAGATTTATGTAGAATGCTTACTGGGCAATGTTCGCCATTATAGCCGACAGTATACACGGTATTCCCTGCCAATGGAAATGGAATATTGCGTGAATAAGTCATAGTAATGTGTAACCCGATGTGCCCCATAATATATACCCAGCTAGCATTCTTTATAAATCTAAAGCGGACCGTTATCGGCCCGTCAGGCACCCTTACGGACCGATAACGGCCCTATAAAGATTTATAAAGAATGTTACTGGGTAGTGAAAACAGGGGTATATAGTGATGTGCATTATTAGGTTGATTTTCAAAATTTTGGTGGTTTTAAGGTAGCCTTTTTCCAATTTGTTTGCTATTTCTAGCAACCGTTTATTTTATTTATTTATTTATTTATTTATTGTGCTGCATAAATCGGTCTTAATGTACAATGTAGTTAACCCTGTAAACGCCAAGAACACCTGCATCTGAAAATGTCGTCTGTTTATGTCGTCTGCTAAATATTCTTGCAAAGTTTTCAAACCTATTTTTGCATAAAGGCAAACAGTGTGGGCCCTGATCAGACTGCTCCTAGAGGAGCAGTCTGATCTGGGTCCACACTGTTTGCAGAAATGACTTTTAAAATCACAAGCAGATGGCAAAGCAGACGACAACTGTTGTGATTGCCAGTTTAAGGCTTAATGACCAAACTATTCCGCCATGGCTTACATAACTTTAGATATAAGGGGTATCAAGAGGAATAGTTTTCCCATTTCGTCACAAAAAAAAAAAAAAAAAAAAAAAAATACGTTACAGGCACTCATTAGAAGCACCTTTGTAAGGCGCTTCTAATGAGTACCCGGTACATTAAAAATATTTTTGGCTTAGACGTATGCCTATTACATCGGGGTGTTTACATAATAAAGGCCATATCTGTATGGTCTTTACATACTGCTTGTAAGCAGTACAGGAAACATTTTCTCATATAGCTATTTGAATAACTACGAAGTCAAAAGTGCTAACTGAACGTAACAAAATAAATAAATAAATAAATAAATAAAGACATGAGTTGTGTTTACCGTACATACCCTAAATATTGAGACACCTTATCTCCACATCAAAGTTCTTCTAGTTTGAACAAGTCCGCTTTATTACCTTTTGATGTGCCTAAAATTTGCTCAATGGTTCACAAATACTGTAGACACTGCTCAGGCGGCTAATCCGAGTCTACATTCAACACTATCTGAATACTGTAGTTAGGATACGATGCAGAATATATAAAAAGGTCTACTTATGGACATTAAAAATGCATTTTTCTTAACCCTAATAAGCCTAATGAACTTTCCCATCATTATACTGGGTAAGTCCATTTGTCATTTAAGGGATGTCAGGTATATTTTTCATTTTTGTTCTGTTTGTAATTGAAATTTCTGTAAGCAAACAGTGAAGACCTTGATCAGACGCCGCATGATGCGGTGTCTGATCAAGGTCTGCACTGTTCGCCTATGAACCACAAACGGAACGCCAGGCTTATATGGGTTAATTGTAAATTGTGAACTATAAAATTTTGTTTTTTCGTATGTATGTGATCGCGTGAGCGCGTGCGTGTGCGTGTGTGTGTGTCTTTGAAAATCGCATTTATAAATAAAAAGTCTGTCTAAACAGTATCTTGCCATGACAAAAAAAAAAAAAAAAAGGGTAGCACTTTTCTGAGAAATCATGGATCTGCATTACCATTTTCAGCTAAGTGTGCGCATGTTGATCTGATGTGGGTTTTCGTATTCCGCCTCTGGTATTAGTACCGTGTGGCAGCCGGACAACGTCTCCCAGTCTCTGGGTGGGGTGAGGGTAACTTCCTATATATGGCATTGTACGGATGTGCGTGCCGAATAGTCCCCCTTTTCAGCGCTGCCAGGTATATTATTAGCCCCTTTTTCAACAAAAAGTATATGGTTGACCGACTTTTCTTGATTGCTATATGAAAGGCTCCACTAGCCAAAGAATAGAATCAGTGTGCAAACAGTTAAAGAATAGATTCTATATGAATGGTTATAAAAAATCAAAGAGCAGTATATGAATAGCTTAACATTTTAGACGATCAAGTATATGAACGGGTCTGTTTTTTCAAAAGCCGGGGTAGATTTCGAAACACTGGCTCGCACACCCGTACCACAATTATCCCCAAGTTGTTTCCACCCCCACCCCCCCCCCCCCACTCCTTCATCCCCCCCCCCCCCATACACACACACTCAACACAAACAAACAAACACACACACACACACACACACACACACACACACACCACGCGAGCTCACAGTACTGCAATAAAGTGTTTATATTTTCTTTACCTTTGTGATCACTGAGACATGGGATCCACTCAGCTATGGAGAGTGTTCAGGTATGTTTTTTCGCAAAACAGTTTGCATAATCTGAACGGTTATTGTATACTCATTTCATGTGGTCTCAAATTAGAGATTAGTCATTTTTCTCGTTAAAGGCTCCATATTCCTCAAAAATAGACATTTTATTATCCAAGAAAGGTTTTAAAATATTAATACAATCATAAACATGGCTTCTGACAGCCTGTAAAATTTCAATTAGTCTTGCGTTTTTGAATTGGATAAAAAATGAAATGATTTTTATCATATCTCTGAATTAATGTTGCCAACATTAATTCAGAGATATGATAAAAAAAAATCATTTCATTTTTGATCCAATTCAAAAAATGCGAGATTAACTGAATTTTTACAGGCTATTAGATGCCTCAGTTTATGGTCGTATTAAAACCATATTATCAAATTATTAAACCTTTCTTGGATAAACAAAAAAATGTCTATTTTTGAGGAATATGGAGCCTTTAATGAGACTTGATATTAAATCGAATATATAACATGTATCTCCATATCTATCAGTTGTATTTAACCCATTTATGCCGATGAACTCTTCTACCTGAGGTTTTTGGACAGGGCAATTTCTAATGGAAGGGGGGTGTCTGGTTAGTTTTTTTTTTTTATTTCTACCATTTTCATAGAAATTCCTGTATTTAATGCAAACAGTCTAGACCTTGATCAGACGCCGTGTTCTGTTGCGTTTGATCTGAGTCTAGACTGTTTGCTATGTCCCGTTTTAGGGACAGGACGCCAGGCATAAATGGGTTAATATCGATGGACTAAATACATGTAATATCAACATGGTAAAACTTTTCAAATTTGACTTACAAACAAGCGTAAATAATATTTTATTCGCATTGGTCGCCATTTCGGTTGTGCCAAAGAAGGTATAGTTCGGACACTCGCTACTGTCCGCCGAAAACTGTCACAAATAAGTTGGCGAATGTTTTGTACTTTTGCACACAGCCCATATTAATGTATAGGAGCCACTGAAAACGCCTAGTTGGCCTAAACTAGCCAGTCGGGCCCAGAAAACATGAACACTTCATCCATTTTCATTTACGTGTGTGGTTGTGTGCGCGCGCGCGCGTGCGTGCGTGTGTGTGCATGCGGTTATATGTGTGTGTGCATGCGTGTGTGTGCGTCTAAGTGTATTACTTGCTTTCAGTGGTCACTCTATCTATTTTGTTTTAGGTCGAATTTCACTTGACACTGTAACATCAAAGAAAAGATAGTTTTGATTGATGGTGACACCAAATGACATTTACAGGTACTTGTTTTAAATCCTCAACCCGGGACGCCACGTCAGAAAACGTACATTCAGTCATGTGCAAACATTAGCGCGGTCTGATCACAATCTTCACTTCGCGCATTTTGGATAACCAATGATGCATAAGTTTCTTTATACGGACATCGAAGACTCTGAACAGACTGTGTGAATGTACAGGCTAATTTGAGTCTTCGTTAGCATTACGAAAACTTGTCTATTCAGATATATTTCACCACCAAAAACTGAATGTTTTCAGATAAAAATTCTGATATTGT
This sequence comes from Anodontia alba, assembly GCA_964016985.1. NCBI lineage: Eukaryota > Metazoa > Mollusca > Bivalvia > Lucinida > Lucinidae > Anodontia > Anodontia alba. The sequence continues at coordinate 11,852,480 of OZ024829.1, forward strand.
TTACACTTCTGCTCAAAACATATATTGTGGGTACTCGTTAGAACCGCCTCGCCGAGGCGATTCTAACGAGTACACACAATCTATGTTTTTGAGCAGAAATATGAAAAATAATGTATACCCCTGTAAAGCCCGGTTTTACTGTATAAAAATGGAGTTTAAGGGGTTCAAAATTATATAGTTATGTTTTAGTGATGGGCGCACAAGTCAGAAGGTACATGTACGTTTTCTCACGTTTCGGTTCATTATAATAGAACCCGATCGGCGTCCTAAAAAATATGTTCACATCGTACTGAAAATAAGGTCAGATCAGCCTGCATTCGGCTCAGGCCACTGATGTTCACAAGGTTTTGGGCAAAATACGGTCATTGTGCGAACGTTAAGGCTGTTCTACACCTGTTCATTACTCACAAACATGTATACATGTATCACTGAAGATCCCTTTTAATGACCCAGCCCACAGATTAATTAACTTAACTATTTTAACAATGTAGGTGAAAACCTCTAATTAAGTCAGGACAAATGTAATTGTCCTTAGTTGTCTGAGTTTAATTGTAATAGGAATCATGCTTTTGACGTCTCATATAAGTATGCAATGTCTATAATTTATAAAATGGGTCAGCGACCCATTTTATAAATTATATGCGTTGCATACTTATATGAATTATATACATTGCCTTTTAGCATGCGCAAATTGTGTAGATTCACATCACCCCGTACATGCACAAAAGCATCATTCGGGCATTTGCTCTCCATCGATACATTCTGTAGTATCCAATGATTGTGATAGCTGACAGGTTGATCTGAACCTTCACCGTCAGCATATGCTCAAAGGCACGTTTTCGCAAGGAGCGGCCCAATTATAATCTGTTCAGATTATGCTTAATATAATCTGTTCAGATTATGCTTAATATTGTAATTTATGCGCAACGCGGGATAATACGAAAACATGCCTATATAATTTTGACCCCCTTAAACCCCACTTTTATATAATAAAACTGGGGTTTACAGAGGTATATATTATTTTTTTTTATTTTTTGCTCAAAACCATAGATTGTTGGTACTCGTTAGAACCGCCTCTCATTACTTTTTTATTTCTGCTCAAAAACATAGATTGTGGGTACTTGTTAGAACCGCCTCGTCGAAGCGATTCTAACGAGTACCCACAATCTATGTTTTGAGCAGAAATATGAAAAATATCAAAAGTTTTTATCTGAAATTTTTCAGTTTTTGAAAGTGAAATTTTCTACATATTTGCATAGGCATGTTTTCCTAATGAAAAGGTTCTTATGCTGTATGGGAGCACCAAAGGTCCAGATGAGCATGCGCATCCTCGCAGTCTGATCTGGACATTTTCTGTTTGACGACATACTATACATTACGAAAACATGCCTATTCAAATATATTGAAAATTTTACAACCAAAAAGAAGAAAATTTTCAGATAAAAAATTCTGATATTTTTCATATTTCTGCTCAAAACATAGATTGTTGGTACTCGATAGAACCGCCTCGCCGAGGCGTTCTAACGAGTACCCATAATCTATGTTTTTGAGCAGAAATAAGAAAAATAATGTATACCCCTGTAAACCCCAGTTTTACTATATAAAAGTGGGGGTTAAGGGGGTCAAACCTATATAGGCATGTTTTCGTAATGAATATACATTGATTCTGTAAGGAAACAACGGAGGTCCTGATCTGGGCCTGCGTTGTCCGCAAATTGCATAAAGGCCCTTTTAGTTTATTGCGCGTAATTATTGTCATCATGCCTTGTCGCTCGACTGAAACAATATTCTGTTATATTCTATGGTATGTCATGGTACTCTATTCTATTCTATTCTGCTTTATTCTGTTCTGCTATGAGAATTCTGTCTGATGCGAGTGGCAATGCGACACTAGATATGTGATTACTTCTAATTATATTATTAATCTGCCAAACTTACAGACACAACAAAATACATCACATAAATCACCATTAAACATTATAACTTTTCTCAGGTTATTCTCTCTTTCCAATTATTCAACATCAGGATGGTTATTTTTGTAGCATTACACCAAGGCCCTTTACAAATAAACGTCATCTCCAGCGAACCTTTCATTCTACTGTCCATGGCTTCAGATAGGTGAGGCATACATCCAGATAAAATATTCATGTATCTCAAAACAAAACAAAACAAAAAAAAACAAACAAACATATTTTGGGTAATCATAAGAAGGCGCTTCTAATAAGTACCCACAGCATGTTGTCTTGGTGAAACAAGAGAAACATCAATCATTTCGTTTGAACGATTTCCTTATCTGGAGCTATATTCCTGACATTTGGGACCTGGTATGATAAAAAAAAAAAAAATCACGAAAACATACCAATATAAGTTTGACCTCCTTAAACTCCACTTTTATATAGTAAAACTGGGTTTACAGGGGTATGCATTATTTTTCTTATTTCTGCTCAAAACATAGATTGTGGATACTCGTTAGAACCGCCTCGACGAGGCGGTTCTAACTAGTACCCACAATCTATATATTGAGCAGAAATATGAAAAAATATCAGATTTTTTATCTAAAAACTTTCAGTTTTTGGTGGTGAAATTTTCAATATATTTCAATGGACGTGTTTTCGTAATGTATATGGTTGAATGTCCAACAGTAAAGATTTGGACCAATTTCGGACAGTCCGGTTACATTTCTTATAATTCACCATTTGCATTTTATGAGGTTTCTATTATTTATTTATTTATTTATTTATTTATTTATTTTATGTGCTAGCCTACAATAAACCACTTCTGATGAAGCCGCGCTGAGGTGCAGGCTGGTATGGGATCGTGTGTGGCCTTTTCTGTATTTGAGTTTGGCACAAGGTAGTTTTTCATGCTCAAACGCATTGTTTCATCTGCTTTCACACAACAGCTGTTAGAGAAAAAATGATAAGATTTATTATCATCTTATTACCCTCTGACAATCAAAATCTTAAGCAGCAGTAACAGTCAGTAAGAATCATCGTCTATTAAAAGTTCGAATTTATTGAATCGCGCTTCTAGGAAGAGGCATAGAAGCAATCAGTAAGAAACACCCAGTAAGCATTCTTTATAAATCTACAGCGGACCGTTATCGGCCCGTCAGGGTAGCTGACGAGCCGATAACGGCCCGCTGTAGATTTATAAAGAATGCTAGCTGGGCAGTCTATTAAATGTTTACACTTATTGAACAGTGTTAGAGGAAGAGGAATAAAATCTTATAAAGGTTGCCCTTGGAAATATAGAACACATATAAGAACGAATATCGGAGTCTCGGTTTCATTGAAACTCTTCAAATGGCAGCCATAACGGAGTTGCATCATGGGTAAAGATATCTTTAGGACATACCCAGTAAGCATTCTACATAAATCTATAGCGGGCCGTTATCGGCCCGTCAGGGTAGCTGTAGATTTATAAAGAATGCTAGCTGGGTAATCAGACAACGAAGGCCCTGATTATAGTATGCGTAACACTGGCTTATTATCAGAGAGTGTGTTCAGCTGACTGATTTGGATTCTTTAATGTTCGTATACCCCTCGAAGACGTATTTTCTCATGGCGATGCTCAAATGTTCGAATTGACTGAGTAATGTTAAATAGGAAAGCGTCCTTACCTTGGTCAGGAAAGGAAAGTTTGGGTGGCCGGTCACATCTCACGTTCCTCTTGCATGGCAAAGAGTCAAAAGAACCTCATAAATTGGCTCTCGAATCGAGACTGGTATCCGATGCATTACTCTGTGCGATAATCTGTTCAAGATCGCTTTTGAAACTAGTCTTTTAACAAATTATTAAAGATTTCTTTGCTGTCATTACCAGAGATTTGAAGTTCCTTTCCTAACGTTAAGATGCCTTACTCCTTGACAGAACTGTTAAAAAAACGCTTAGCATATTGGTTGAAAAGAATTCAACAGACGACATTTTGATATATTTTTGCATTCTTATTTTTCCTAGAAAAAAGGCTTTGACATTTCATACACCGTGTATACAACCAAGACATAGTGACGTTAAATTGAAGAGAATGGCCGTGTACATACATGTGCACACCTGATCCATATGCATATGGGAAATCAAGCTTGTACAAATGTACGCACGCATTCTTTTATCATACTGATTCATACAGAGTTACGCTAAAAAAGGCCTTTTGCATGTAAATGAATGTACATATCAGGTTGTGTTTCCCTTTTATCATTTATTTTATATACGAAAATGGCTATTCGGACTTTCCGTCGAATCAATCTTTCGGTGCGTATGCCCGGCCCCTTAGCAAGGCCACATATCTAGTTTTGAGACTAAAGTTTCCCTTTGGCATGCCGCTTACGTGAATGATAAGCATAGGTTCATAGTGCGTGGATGCACAGGCTCGCCTGAACTGCTGGGCCCAGTTGTTCAAAGCATCGTTATCTTAACAAGCTCGTTAATGACAAACTCATTAAATGTTGTACCTAAGTTTTAATGAAATACATTGATATTTTTTGCTGAAAAATTGTTAGTAGCTTTTGCTATTCACATTTTTTTTCAGCTAAAAATATCAATGTATTTGCCAAACTTCAAGATAGAAATTTTAACGTCACGTTAGCTAACAAATTCGTTAAGTTGGAACAACTGGGCTCTGCTGTTTGTATATGCTATAACGGATCTTTTCTTGTGACAATGCTCATATTAAATTTATCAGTATTTTCATACAAGCGAAGTGTTACGGTGAATGAATGAATACACTCGCTAGATTTTCCGCCATTCGTTACGAAGGAGACACCATTTGTGAGTTCCTGTTTGCTTTCCTGCACACTGAACTCTACTGGAAAGAATTATACTCTAAAAGAATAGAATTTTCTTCCGCACTGTAAACAATTCCGTAGATTTTACGGTAAGTACTGGCAACTGCCTGCCAGCGCTTTACCGTAAAGTCTTATGGGGGCCCATAGAACTTTCGCATGATGTTTTTCATAGGATGGGGTAAAGATGTGTAAGCTTAAGATACGGTGCGGTAGCTCACTTCCCTCCTATGTCCTATACGTTACTTACCGCCTTACAGAGCATAATTATTACTGTATATAATCTACAGGCGTCCGCAAAACTAAATTTACGGTACTTGTACTGGCAGCCAGTTGCCAGTATTTACTGTAAAATCCACGGGATCTTTTTATAGTGTGCCCTTTTGAAGCAGATTATTACATTTAAGAATATATCTCTTTTTCCGAAGGGAGCAAAAGGGAAAACAAAACAAGACAATTTTTGGCAAAGTCGCATCCTGTAAAATTGTATCTCATCACGAAAACACGCCTATATAATTTTGGCCCCCTTATACCCCACTTTTATATAGTAAATCTGGGGTTTATAGGGGTCTACATTATTTTTCTTATTTCTGCTCAAAAACATAGATTGTGGGTACCCGTTAGAACCGCCTCGCCGAGGCGGTTCTAACGAGTACCCACAATCTATCTTTTGAGCAGAAATATGAAAAAATATCAGAGGTTTTTATCTGAAATTTTTCAGTTTTTGGAGGTGAAATTTTCTACATATTTGTATAGGCATGTTTTCGTAATGCTTGTTTTTTTGATATAACCTCCTTCAGATTGTAATGGTCAACCTGCCCTTCACTTATGCTTTAAAGCCTCGGCATCCGCGATGCGGTGCATTCTACTTTAATATAGTTGGTGATGCATAAATAAATGATCATTTGCGCATCCATTTTGTCACATCAGAACGACTACCTTTGCCAGAACTCGGTATAGAGGAATTTCTTACTAATTACAATAGGAACAGGTAGATCTGTAAAATGCAAGTTTTGGCAAACAGAGTCGTCTAAGTGCTAATCGCTTAGCATTTACTGTTACATAAGCGAACCACCTGTAGGCAATACAACGTCTTGTTTTTTGTTTTTTTTTTTTTTGTTTTTGTTTGTTTGTTTTTTTGTTGTTTTTTTTTTATTTTGTTTTGTTTTTTTTTGTTTTTGGTTTTTTTTTTTTTTGTTTTTTTTTTGGTTTTTTTTTTGTTTTTTTTTTAGTTTTGTTTTTTGTTTTTTCATTACGAAAACATGCCTATTCAAATATATTGAAAATTTCACCACCAAAAACTGAAAATTTTCAGATAAAAAATTCTGATATTTGTCATATTTCTGCTCAAAACATAGACTGTGGGTACTCGTTAGAACCGCCTCGGCGAGGCGGTTCTAACGAGTACCCACAGTCTATGTTTTGAGCAGAAATAAGAAAAATAATGTATACCCCTGTAAACCCCAGTTTTACTATATAAAAAGGGGGTTTAAGGAGGTCAAAATTATATAGGTATGTTTTCGTGATGTTTTTTTTTTTTTTTTTTTTTTTTTTTCTTTATCAAGGTATGTTTATTTACAGCAGGCTTGACATGAATCATAAGTAATTGATCTTTACGCAATAAACGAACAGTCAAATCCTAGGTATACCAACGCATCTTCTAAATCTGATCGGGGCCGTCCTGCATATTGATATATTCAAAAGTATCAACCGGATCTGGCACTCAGCCAATGCCCGATCAGACTTCATGAATTTGCAGACTGGTCGTAGCCTTGTCACGTCGCTTTAGACGTTAAGATCCTTTTCACACGATGCGGCGAAACTTGTATTTCTCTAGTATAAGAGTCTGCCATCAGAAACGAAAGCTAAAATCAGTTCTTTTCGAAAACAGTTCACAATTATACTAATCCAAAAAATACACGCAACACTATTTAAAATGGCTACACATATAATATAATTGTAAAACTGATCTAGTTTGTAAAATTTGCATGTTGGTTATATCTGAATTGTTTACTTCTTAATAGGATAACATTTTTTCTTATTTCTCCATGAAAATATATGCTGTGGGTACTCATTAGAAGCACCTCGGTGAGGCACTTCTAACGAGTACCACAACATATGTTTTCGTAGAGAAATAAGAAAAATATCAATACTTTTAATTGAAAAGAGTACCTTAACTAGAGCTATGCTTAATGTAAAGTATATATACAAGTAATTGTGAACTAATGCATAAAAATTATTTTTATTGCAATAGAAAATTCAGTATATATTCACGGGTGTAATCAAAGCGTTGGAAAACAAGAAGCATCTTCAAAATAAAAAAGACTACAGTAGAGGCCCAAGTGGGCCAGAAATCACTCACTTGGATTAGGCTGATCATGATATGTTGCATTGTGCCATGGTGGCCATCTTGGCTATCAGATCAGATTGCCTTTAGCAATTGTTTGAAGAGTTTCAAGATTGCCACCATGGCCGCCATCTTGGATATTGGAACTAAACGATTCAGCAATTCTGAATCTCCCTGTCACCCATATGCCTCCCATCAGGTTTCGGCTCAATCTGACTTACTGTTTGGGAGGAGATGTGGTTTGGAGAATTTCAAGATGACCTCCTTAGTGGTCTCTTGGATATTGGATTAGCACCTTTTTAGCAATTCTGATTTTCCATTACACCCCAATGCCTCCCATCAAATTTAAGCGCAATCAGATTTACTGTTCTGGAACAGATGTGCTTTTAAGATTTTCAAGATGGCTGTCATGGTGGCCATTTTGGATATCCGAACTGAACCATTTTAGCAATTCTAAATCTCCATGCTGCCCCGATGCCTTCCACCAAGTTTCCGATCCATCCGACCTACTATTTGGGAGCAGATAACAATTTATTCGGGAGCAGTTGAACAATTGAAGACTTTCAAGATGACCGCCATGGAAGCCATCATGGATATGATTCTGATGGAGATGTCGAAATGTTAAAAGTTACTGACTGACATACGGATTAGGGACGGACCAATGTCAACAGACCACGGAATAATAAGTTGACCTGGAGCAAAGCTCTGGGTGAGCCAACAATTGAAGATCTTCAAAATGGCTGCTGCGGCTGCCATCATGGATATAGTAACATCGTGTTTTTAGCAATTCTGAATCTCAGTGCTGCCCAAATGCCTCCCACCAAGTTTTGGCTTAATCAGACTTACCATTCGGGAGCACATGAGGTTTGAAGCTATTCAAGATGGCAATTTTAGCATTTCTGAATTTCTATGTCGCTTCGATGCTTCCCATCAAGTTTTGGCTCAGTCCGACTTAAGGTTTGGGAGAGGATGTCGTTTTGAAGAATTTCAAGATGGCCACAGTGAAAGATGGCAAACAGTGAAGATCCAGATTTGACGGCTGATTATGGGTCGTCTCATCTAGAGCTACGCTGTTTGCAAAAGTATACAGCGCTTAAAGGGTAAAACATTACGAAACCACGCCTATTCAAATATATAGAAAATTTCACCTCCAAAACCTGAAAATTTTCAGGTAAAAAACTCTTGATATTTTTCATATTTATGCTCAAAACATAGATTGTGGGTACTCGTTAGAACCGCCTCGCCGAGGCGGTTCTAACGAGTACCACAATTTATGTTTATGAGCAAAAATAAGAAAATAATGTATACCCTGTAAACCCGAGTAGTGGGGTTTAAGAGGATCAGAAGTTTTGCGTGTTTTCGTGACTGCACTATTCAGCCAATCAGCAGGCTGATTCCTGAACACAAATCACAGATCTGCAGGCTGACTTTGTGTTTTCGCTATTTGGATGAGTCCCAAGAATCTTATTCTCACGATGCGGGTTGTTATTGTTACATTGTATGGGAGCTGCTTGGGAAAGGAACACTTACAATATGATATTGTTTGACTTTACTTTTCTACCATATTATAGAAGCACCACCTAATTTGTCGATCCGCAACATTTGAGCAGCGTCGCGTGAAAAAAGGCTCTTCTGACCTTCAATCGAATTAATCTTTTAGTGCGCATACCCGCTCGTTCTTTGGCTTAAATTTCTCCCTGGCTTACCTCTTACGTGAGCGAACGGCATAGGTTCTGGCGAGACTGCGCGAATGCGCAGGCTCGCCTGAACCTTTGCTATTCCTTTATGCTATAGCGGCTCTTTCACATGACGCGGCTTATTTGTAACCTGAAAATCCTAACCCAATATACCAAACAAATTTCATGTCGGCCCCATCATCTTAGGAGTTTCCTCGACTAGCAAAAATTCACGAATGGGGTGTCAAAGCACACGCAGTCAGTGTAATTTTCACTCGTAAAGCACTTTTTTCAGATTGTTTTAACTAATTAGCAGCTAAACTACGATCTCATTACATTTCGTAAATGCATGATTGATATTTAATGTTTGACATTTTACGATTGGTTAGCAATTATATAATATATTAACATAACACTTGCAACTTCACCTGTATGGCTAGGGGCCTTGATATACCTGTTGTTTTTTCCGCAATTTTAATAGGGGAGATAACTTTTATGACCTGTTTGCGCTCCTTTACATCAAGCCCTTTCTTAAAAGTGGTGTACTGTAAAAGGGAAAGAATTTGCTCTCAAAGGGAATAGACCCCTTGGGAGCAAATTCGTTCCTTTTAGAGTAGATCCTTTTCAGTCGGGAGCCAAAACAGTTTTGATAGTATTACCGCCACTCAAGGATCAATTTTAGCACTTGCTAACTTGCTAAATGCTGGTTAATTTCCTCAAAAAGCAAGCTGCAATTTCCATCACTTGCTAATTCTAGCAAATTGGAAAGATTCTCTTTAATTGGCAGAACCTGAGGTATTGTTGCTGAAGTTTTGCAATTTCTTTTCCAAAAGCAATGACAATATTTTTCTTATTTTTGCCAGAAAACAGGTTTTGACATTACATGCAAATTGTCTCCATTGTATTTTTGCCAGAAAACAGGTTTTGACATTACATGCAAATTGTCTCCTATGGAGACAATTTGCATGTAATGTCAAAACCTGTTTTTTTTTTGCCAGAAAACAGGTTTTGACATTACATGCAAATTGTCTCCTATGGAGACAATTTGCATGTAATGTCAAAACCTGTTTTCTGGCAAAAATAAGAAAAATATTTAAAAATGTCTGTTGAAATTTTTACCCAGCTAAGGTTTAAAGCCACATTTAACAGTGTTTATAAGTGTGAAAAAGCAAGTTGGCTGAAAGGTTTAGCAAGTAAAAAATAATGCTTCTTGCTAATTTTAGCAAGTTGTCAAAAAAGTTAAATTTGAACCCTGCCACTAAAAATGGTATCAATTCCGCTTAATCATATATAACCTCCCAAACTGCATCAGTTGTGAACTATACATATACAGCAACTAGCGACAGTTGAATGTTTTGTTACTAGGGTCATTGGTTTATAATTCATCAACAGAAAAGCATCCATTTGCCTAAACTACCCGAAACAGTTGGATTTTAGTGTCCGTTTGAGAGTCACAGCCACACTATAAACTTGTATTGGAAAAAATACATACTCTAAGAATCCGTCTTGTCAGAATTTAGATCCGATATCAAGGGGAGCAAAGTCTCTCCTTTTAGAGTAGACCCCTTTTCAGAAAGGCATTGGTATGCAGGGAAGCAAACAGGAAGTTACAGAAGTTGCCTCCCTTGAAAAATGGCGAAATAAATACTGGCTGTATCCAGTCCACTCAAGTGAGAGGAATATTTATCCCAGCTAGCATTCTTTATAAATCTACAGCGGGCCGTTATCGGCCCGTCAGCTACCCTGACGGGCCGATAACGGCCCGCTATAGATTTATGTAGAATGCTTACTGGGATTGTGTCTACTAGGTTCCATTTTACCTTTTTTAATGCTTATATTGCGTCTTCGATGTTGTTGTTTTTTGTTTGTTTTTCGTTTGTTTGTTTGTTTTATTTATTTATTTATTTATTTATTTATTCATTTATTTATTTATTTATTTATTTATTTATTTTCGTTTGCTTCTTTATGTGTTGTACCTTATCTATGCCGGCCTCGATGGCTCAGACGTATGCGCGTCCGACTGGTGATCAGGAGGTCGCGGTTTCGATCCCCGTCGGGTCCGGAAACATTCTATCGTAGAGATTGAAATGAAATATTTTCTACGGTCGTTCCCCAGTAAGCATTCTTTATAAATCTACAGCGGACCGTTATCGGCCCGTCAGGGTAGCTGACGGGCCGATAACGGCCCGCTGTAGATTTATAAAGAATGCTAGCTGGGTCTCTCCTCTCCGCTGATCCAAGAAGCAGGCAGTTGTCAGTTTCTTGCAAAAGAATATGTACAAATACTGGTTAACCGCTTTGAGGAGAGCCTGCCCAGGAAAAGTGTGGTTAGGTAAACTGACCGGCTCGAAATGACCCTTTTGTGTTACCTGGGCCATAAAACCTCCTCAATCATTTACCTTATCGGTTTTGTGCTCTGTCGAAGTTCAGTTTGGCTTTAATTTGTAATCGCACCATTGCACAAACAGCTGCGTTCATCGGGAGTACTCAACCGGTTTCTAGTTCCATCCAATTTGCGACCGAATCTTCTATCTACTAGATACTTAGTTCCTGCATTCGCCAGAGTTGCTTTTCTTTCCAGAAATGTCTGATTTATTAGTTCGTTTTTTTTTTTTTTTTTTTTTTTTGTTTTTTGTTGGTGTTGTTTTTTGTTGTTGTTTTTTCTGTTGTTGTTTTTTTTTTTTTTTTTCGTTTTTTTTTTTTTTTCAGAAATAAAACCCTAGTATTAATTAAGTTTTTTGGCCATGTCTGATTTATTACTCAAACAGGTCTGCTTAAAACCTTTTTTCACAACCCTTTAACCTCTGAGTTTCTGAAATGGACTCTTCCGTCTCTGAATTTGGACACATACATTGTTACAAATAGGGGTTTCAGTCAAAAATCAGTAACAATTGCAAATAGTGAAGATCCTGATGAGACGGATTCTTACGATCTGTCTTATCTGGACCTGCACTTCTTGCAAAGGTATCTATACTAGAGTGCAGGTGTGAAAAGGTTAAATATACAATCAAAGGAAAAATTCAAGTTCCTGATATACGTAACATATGCATTTGTGCCCAGCAAGATGGCTGATCTAAAATGACAAGGGAAGCAACTTAAACTCGGGAACTATCTACAATGTGCGTATTTATGCGGGGCAATGCGTTACCTACATGGTTGCATGTGCGCCCAGCGAAGGTTCAGATAAGTCCTCGCATCCACGAAAGCTGATCAGAGTCTTCGCTGTCTGTCTGATGATGCTTTAGATACTTGTCTACCCACAGAATGCCCTACATAGACTGATAAGACTGCGCGGATGCACAGCCTGATAAGGATATACACTGTTTACGACTCATCAAGTAGGATATTTTTTCTGTTAAAATTTAGGACCAGTAGGGAAAGGAGATAAGGTGCTGGAGTATCTGGCGTAAATGGGGAAATATGATTATACAGTAAAAAAAGTCAACACCTGTTTAGAAATATGTCCGAGGGACTCGGCAAATATTGATACAATAAGACTAAAAAATGCGATGTAATATACATTTACTGTAGTTACTTTCGCGTTTACAACATACCGTGCATACCTGCAAGGTTTTATTCACCTTTTCTCAGAACGACAAGAAAAAGAATGAAAAATCAGCAAAAAAAAAAAAAAAAAAAATGAAACAAAAAATATAAATGTGTCAGCCCCTTAACCAAACAACCTTAATTTACTGTTTTATTATAGCATAATAGCAAGCATAAGAGAATACTTGTTTTTACCACTTTACACTTCGGCATCATCAGAATGACGTCGTTGAAGTTATTCAGAAAATGGCGCCTTCATTTTGAATACTATATGCCCTAACTGCAGTGCTTTCGAAATCCTTCGGTAAGACGCTTTTTTTTCGGCGTTTTATTGTAAATGGAATATAAATAATTTGTGATTGTCAATATCTTATCAGAAACCATTTGTCGTTTCTGTTTCTGTGCTTAGTTTTCAAATATCATTTTATGACCAAAAGGGACTTACCTATGCAATTTGATCTTTTTTTTTTTTTTTTTTTTTTTTTTAATTTTTACTGAAACACATATGTTTTACTTTCTTCATAGATCTTGAATTATTAATGCTCAATAACAATATTGTGAACATTTCAGAAAATTTGAACAAGAACTTGTTAAAAATTTGCATCCAAACTACTTGTTGTTCGTCTGTCATTACTGACAATGACCAATCCTAATCAGCTGTGTGATGTGTTATTGTTTGTGTGTTCTAAGATGGCTGATGAGACCAATCTTAGCTCTAAACTGCCTGTTGCAGATACAACAAGAGAGGTCTGAGGAAGAAAGCTCTGTTGGTGATGCCTTAGCTCTGGCTTTCCGCTGTGCACGTTTCTCTTCGGCTTCGCTGATTCGTTTTGCTTCGTATTCACCAACTCCCCTTTTTATGAGGCCTCGCCACTTTGTACGAACTTGTGCAATCTGTTCCAATGATTCTGTTGGTATGTTGAAGTCTTTAAGGGGGGGTGGGGGGGGGGGGTGGTTGAGGGTGTCCTTGTATCGCTTCTTCTGACCACCATGGGAGCGTTTTCCTACTTGAAGTTCTCCATAGAGGATTTTCTTTGGCAAACGTTCATCAGGCATTCTGGTAACATGGCCTGTCCATCTTAACTGTGCCGATTTCAGAAGAGTATGTATACTCGGCATCCCTGCCCTTTTCAGGACTTCTGTGTCTGGAATCCTGTCTTGCCACTTGATCTTTAGAAGTTTTCTAAGACAGCTTGTATGGAAGTGGTTCAGTCTTTTGGCATGCCGTTGGTAAACTGTCCAAGTTTCGCATGCGTATAATAGTGTTGGCAGCACTACCGATCTATATACTTTCAGCTTTGTGTCAAGTATGATTCCACTTCGGTCCAAAATACTTCCACGTAGCCGGCCAAATGCTGCAGTAGCTTTTGCAATTCTAGCATTGACTTCATCATCAATGTGCACAACTCTAGACAATGTGCTTCCAAGGTAGGCTCCTTGTAAGGCTTTCCAGGTGCTGGCTGATATACTACAGTCTTTTTGATGCTGATTGTGAGATCATAGCTGTCACATGAATCCGATACTTGATCCACACCTTTTTGCATTTTCTCTTCTGTTGGAGGACTCTTCGCCATGTCATCAGCAAAGAGAAACTCGTCTAGCACCTCTGCCTGCACCTTAGATTTAGCTTGCAACCTTCTTAGGTTGAAAAGTTTCCCATCAAAGTGATGCCTAATAGGTATACCACTATCACTATCCTGGAAAGCATCTGTAAGCATGGCAGAAAACATCATGCTGAACAGTGTTGAAGCTAGTACACAGCCTTGCTTAACTCCATTTGTCACAGGAAATGGATCAGAAAACTCGCCATTATTTTGGACCCTTGCAAGCATACTATCATGGAACTGCCGCCCATTGCTATGAATTTGGCAGGACAACTAAACTTTGCCATAATTTTCCAAAGTCCCTCACGACTGACTGTGTCAAATGCTTTGGTAAGGTCGACAAAGGCATGTAGAGGTCCACATTATGTTCCTGGCATTTTTCTTGAAGCTGTCGTGCTGTGAAGATCATGTCTATTGTTCCTTTGTTTTTTCTGAATCCACACTGGCTTTCTGGTAGAAGCCCTGACCGTTCCAGGTGTTCATTCAATCGGTTCAGTAGGACCCTAGCAAGAATCTTCCCAGCAATTGACAATAAAGAGATGCCTCGATGATTGTCACAGACTTGAAGATTCCCTTTCCTTTTGAATAGGTGGATAATTGTTGCATCCTTGAATTTTTGAGGGATGGTTTCTTTTCTCCACATAATGTGAAATAACTCTGTCAGTTTCTCTGCAACTGGAGGACCTCCTGCTTTGTAGATCTCTACAGGTATTGCATCTGATCCTGGAGCCTTGCCAGATGACAGAAGTTTTATTGCTTTCACTGTTTTAGAGACGGTTGGAGCTCATCAAGCAGCGGATTACATTCCACCTGTGATAGTCTGTTGATAGCTTCATCATTGATAGATTATGGCCGATTAAGGACACCATCAAAGTGTTCAGCCCATCTTTTCAAGATAGCTTCTTTGTCAGTCAGAAGACTAGTTCTATCTGCACTAAGGAGCGGGGTAGTTCCTGAGCTCTGGGGACCATATACTGTCTTGAGTGCATCAAAGAACTTTTTCATGTCCTTTCTGTCTGCAAAGGACTGGATTTCATCAGCCTTTTTTCTCAGCCAGGAGTCTTGCATGTCTCTGAGCCTCGTCTGAACTGGCTTGCATATGTTTGAATAGGCAGTCTTGCTAGATACTGAGCTGGTATTTCTGAGGTAAGCCTTGTGTTTTTGGTGTTTCTCTTCAAGGAGTCCCTGAATTTCTTTGTCATTCTCATCAAATCAATCTTGGTGTTTGCGAGAGCCTTTTTTTCTCAGCCAGGAGTCTTGCATGTCTCTGAGCCTCGTCTGAACTGGCTTGCATATGTTTGAATAGGCAGTCTTGCTAGATACTGAGCTGGTATTTCTGAGGTAAGCCTTGTGTTTTTGGTGTTTCTCTTCAAGGAGTCCCTGAATTTCTTTGTCATCCTCATCAAACCAATCTTGGTGTTTGCGAGATACTGGTCCTAGGAAATCCATTGCTGAAGAGTGAACGGTGTCTCTGAAGACTGTCCAGCTCTCATCTACATCTTCTGAACTATGTTCCAGTGCATCTAAACGGCTGCAGAGATCGTTGACGAATGCTTGCCTCTTGCTGTCTTACCCTATTGATGTTTGCATATTTTGCAGCCATTTTAATTATGGTAAAATCGAATTTTTAAAACCAAGGACTAGAATAAAACATTTTGTTCATATGAAGTTACGACAAATGGTTTTGCATTAAGTCATGCTAAAAGTTTGCAAATTTACTACTTCTGTGTAAAGTGCCAGGCAAAAAAACATTTTTCCAACTGATGTTGAAAAGAGAGTACTGAGGCTTGTGCTGTGGTGTATGTCATTCTATTCAATTGTAAATTATATATATATATATATATATATATATATATATATATATATATATATATATATATATATATATATATATATATATAAACAATGTTTAAAGTGGATGACACAATTAGCTATAAATAACTATTCTACCTTGCGGTCCTCTAAATAAAACATATATACATAGTCGTTCACGCGCTTTCTAGCGTCAACTATCATGCAAGTTGTTTTGGTCATGTGAACATTCATTTTGTTTATCTTTCCCAAAGTTTTTGTGTTACCGATATCTCCTTGCAGATCTTCTTCAATAGCATCTATGTCATTACCATGCGTGTGAATCGTCGTGCCATCTGCATACAAATCAGAGGAGCACTTTTTGATATGAAGCGGAAGATCGTTGATAAAAATGAGAAATAAGGTCGGGCCCAATATTGAGCCCTGAGGCACGCCAGATTGTACGGTGGTGAAATCCGTCAACCCTTAATCACTTTCGATTGCTTGTTGTCGAGAACATAAATATGATTTGAACCTCTGTATGGTAGAAGGGTTAAGTTTATATAATGCAAGTTTATTCAGCAAGATAGAGTGATCAGCTAGATCAAATGCCTTCCGAAAACCGATAAAAAGGGTTCCAACCAAATCACCCTTACCAATACATTTCATCGAGTCGTTAATGAGTTTGACTAAAGCTGTTTGGCAACTATGTTTTAGCCTGAACCCGGATTGATTGTCATGTAGAAGTTTATATTTATTCAAACATGCCATAAGATGTTTGTTCACGTGCTTTTCGAAAATTTTAGATACAGTGAACAGGATAGATATGGGCCTATAGTTCGAGGGGTTGGACTTTTCACCACTTTTGTAAATTGGAAGTACCTGTACCAATTTCATTTGAGAAGGAAATTGGCCAGTCGCAATGCTTTTATATATATATATCTGCGTAAGTCCGGTGAGTGATACTCGTGCATTATCACACGCACGTCCGCACAGCCATGGCGCCATTAAAGAAGTGGCGAGGGGATATAGGGTCTGTCCAGTACGTGCGTATGTTCACCTTTCGTCATCGCTCTAGCGCCTACATTTAGTAGTTGATTTAATATGACTTCACACAAATGTTGAGTATGATTATATCTCGAGCAAGTTCGACTTTCAGGGTCCCGGGTTTAAGGTCAATGTCACCGTGGCTATTTAAAAAAAAAAACAAAAAAAAAAAAAAAAAAAAAAAAAAAAAACACATTGTCATCGCTATAGTGCATACATTTACTTAGGGATTTTAATGTAACGTCAAACAAATGTTAAGCATGATAATATCTCGAGCAAGTTAGACTTTCAGGGTCCTGGGCTCACGGTCAAGGTCACTGTGGCTATTTTTAGAAAAAATTGTCATCGCTCTAACGCCTACATTTATCAATGGATTTTGATATAGCTTCACACAAATGTTAGGTATGATAATATCTCGAGCAAGATCGAAATTCAGGGTGCTGGGCTCAAGGTCAAGGTCACTGTGTCTACTTTTAGAAAAAAAAAATTGTTATCGCTTTAGTGCCTACATTTATTGATGGATTTCAATATAACTTCACACAAATGTTGGGTATGATGATATCTCGAGCAAGTTCGATTTTCAGGGTGCTGGAATTAAGGTCAAGGTCATTATGGCATTTTTAGAAAAACATTGTCATCGCTCTGGTGCCTATATTTATCAATGGATTTTAATATAACTTCATATAAATGTTGGGTATGATAATATTTCGAGGATATTCAACTTTCAGGGTCCTGAGCTCAAAGTCAAGGTAATTGTGGCTATTTGTATAAAAAAAATGTCGTAGCTCTAGCTCCTGCATTTATCAAAGAATTTTAATATATCTTCACACAATTCTTGGGTATTATAATATCTCAAGCAAGTTCAACTTTCAGGTTTCTAGGCTCAAGGTCAAGGTAACTGTGGCTGTTTTTAGGGAACAACCACTTTGTCATCGCTCTAGTGCCTACATTTATCAATTGATTTTAATATAACTTCATATGAATGTTGGGTATGATAATATCTCGAGCAAAAACAAATTTCAGGTTGCTGGGCTTAAGTCAAGGTAACTGTGGCTATTTTTAGAAAAACAACTTTGTTATCGCTCTAGCCCCTGCATTTATCAATGGATTTTAATATAGCTTCATAGAATTGTTGGGTATGATAATATCTCGAGCAAGGTCGACTTTCAGGGTGCTGATTGAAATATTTTCTACCATGTGAGATCTAATCCCTACTAACCTGAAAATCTAAATTTTACAATAGTGTACCTTAAATGTCAAGGTCAAATATGACCTTACATTTCGGTCACATGCTTTTTGTTTCTTCATTCGCATAATTATTTTATGTCATAAAATCGCCCAGTTCAGTGTTTGCCCACACCATGTAGTCTTGTGCGAGGGGACTTGTATCGCCTGCGATGCCTTGTTTATTTTATCTTTGCACAGAGTTTAGAGCAGTCGAACTTCAATGGCTCGAACATCTTTGGGACCATGCTATTTTGTTCTAATGAATAGTTCGAGCCATTGAAGGTTAATCAGTGTAATTGCGCGTGTGTGTGTGTGTGTGTGCGGGTGTGTGGGTGGTCATTTAGGGATGCCTTTTCGATTTTCTATGAAATAATGGTATCTGAGTGTACTCATTAGAAACGTCTCGATGAGGCAATTCTAATGAGATACACAACATACCGAATTCGAATTAGCCACGGTAAACGAGCCATCGATGTTCAAGTCATTGAAATTTTATTGTATAAAGTTTGTAAGTTTGTGAACATACAAAGCTAAACACAAATGTATTAATATGTTTGTGAATTATTTACCATAAGACAATCGTTTATAAATCATACAGATTAATCAAATATCGCAACGACCCGCCACATTCTTGCCTGTGCCTCTACTTAGCCTTCAGCTTTTGGCGATTCCATCAGCTAGATCTTGTAAATATTAATGTTTATATAATATTCTTATCAAAATATTCCATATTGTTTAAAACCGACGGCTATTTCCATATTTTGGTCTCGGCATTGCCTGGGTTAAAGAAAATTTGGCATTTCGGCAAGCGTGTTGGATAGATCTTGTCGGTATCAATCTGCATGCGAAAAATTATAAAAGTATTCCTAAGATTTCAAGAGTCTTTGGCTTCGGCATTGCCTCCGTCAAGGAAAAGTGGCATTTGGCAATCCTTTATCTGGATCTTATCAATATTAATGTTTAAACCAAATGTTATCAGAACATTCCATATTGTTAAAAACCTACGACGATTTCCATATTTTCACATGTTTTGCTTTGGTATTGCCTTGGTCGAAGAAAATTGGCATTTGGCAAGCCTATTGGCTAGATCTTGTCGGTATCTATCAGTATGCCAAAAATTATCAAAATATCCCTTACGGTTTAAGCGCCATAGTCATGTGTGCTAGCTGACCACGGATGAACAGACGGATAGACGGACTCACAAGGTGATTATAGGACATTCTTCGAAAGTCAACCTTTCAATCAGTCGACTTTTCTTCGGGTCGTACAATACTGCAATATCATTTTCTACGTTATCACATGGAGCACATATCTTTTGGTTTATGAATGACGAAACGAACAATTCTATTAAAATGTTTCAAAGTTAGAAGTATTTACAGTCATGTGATCATAACATAGGTAGTATTCTTTATCCAGACAAAATAAACAGGTGATAGATAATGATTCAAAATTCATCAAATGCATTTCCTTCGCATATCATTTTGCTTCATTCGTCTACGTTATAATCATTAGAAAAGGTGTCTTCAGAAAATGTACCAAAATAAAGATTCAGATCAGCCCATTCATTACGAAAACTCGCCTATTCAAATATATAGAAAATTTCACCTCCAAAAACTGAAAATTTTCAGATGAAAAACTCTGATATTTTTCATATTTCTGCTCAAAACATGGATTGTGGGTACTCGTTTTTAAGCATAAATAAGAAAAATAATGTACACCCCTGCAAACCCCAGTTTTACTATATAAAAGTGGGGTTTAAGGGGGTCAAAATTATATAGGCGTGTTTTCGTGATGTAACTGATAAGGGATTTCGTTATACATATAAATCGATACATACTACACTATCCAATGATTAATAAAAGCGGACTGCGGAGGCCCTGATCAGACAGGCTGAACTAGGCCCTCGTTTTCCGCATATGCCCTTAAGGCGTGTTCTTATATGGCGAAGCTAACGCCTTGCGTTATCAATTAATTATGTTTTAATTAAGTCATTATCATTACGTCTTATTTTGTTCATTCGTAGTTGTATGCAGACAAGACCTATAATAGGATGAATATTTATTCTGTTCTGTTTTTGTTTTCTAACAGTTGCTACTGGCTTACAAATAATACAAATAATACAAATAATTTTATTTCGGCATTAAACATTACAGAATGTTTCTAGCCTACATCAGTATTATGAACAATGAAAACATGAAATGATAGCATGCAATACATTTTAACATAGGAGCAGAGTTTAGCTCATCGCCATACAACATATTGCAGAAGAAACAAAAGTTTCTAAAGAACAATCAACCAAAAACAACGACAGTAGTAGTAGTAGTAGTAGTAGTAGTAGTAGAAGTCGAAGTAGTAGTAGAAATAGTAGTAGTTGTAGTAGTAGTAGTATGTAGTAAAAGTAGTAGTGGTAGTAGTAGTCGTAGTCGTTGTAGCACTTTGCTGGTGCAGTTGTTGGAAAACGGAAGCAGCATAATACTTCGCAGTAGTAATGGTAAAATGAAATAGGATTAAGTTCTCACGCTCAGCCAGGTTTACCCATTCACAAAATTCCGGGTCAGACTAGCGCAAAAAAAGTGTGCAGTTGTAGATTCCGACAGCCAGTCACAACAAAGGCAACGGCCTGTGGACAAAACTTATGGAACGCCATAGCTTTCTTACGTTGTAAAAGTCTAGTTTATTTTGTTAAAAGATGGGTTACCTTGTCTGAGAAGCTATAAACTTGTCTATACGATGTGATATTATGTTAAAAGTGTGTGTTGTTTTGTCCACACAATGTCTTATTATGTTAAAAGGTCATGTTGTCATGATAAACGCTCGTGTTGTTATATCCACACAGTGTCTTATTATGTTAAAAGGCTACGGTGTTATGTTAAACTCACGTGTTGTTTTGTCCATACGGAGTCTTATTATGTTAAACGTCTATGTTTTTATGTTAAAAATTGGTTTATCTTGTCTACGAAGCATGTAAACTAGTCTATACAACATGTTATTATGTTAAATACATATGCTGTTTTGTCCAAACAGTGTCTTGTTATGTTAAAATGGTATGTTATTATGTTAAATGCCCGTGGTGTTTTGTCCACACAGTGCCCTGTTATGTTAAAATGCTATCTTATTATGATTAAAAATGGGTTATCTTGTCTACGAAGAATGTGAATTTGTCTATAAACCGTGTTATTATGTCACACACGCGTGTTGTTTTGTTCACATATGGTCTTATTCTGTTAAAAGGCTATGCTATTATGTTAAAAAGCTTTGGTCTATACATCATGCTATTATGTTAATCATTTGTGTTGTTTTGTCCAAACAGTGTCTTATTATGTTAAAAGGCTATGTTATTATGTTAAGAAATCAGGTTATCTTGTTTACGGAGCAAGTGAACTTGTCTGTAAATGTGTTATTATGTTAAACGCATGGTTTGTTATGTCCACACACTGTCTTATTCTGTTGAAAGGCTATGCTGTTATCTTAAAATTTGGGTTATCCTGTCTATGAAGCATTTGAACTTGTTTATACAAAGTGTTATTTTGTTTAACAGGAGTGCTGTTTTGTCCACACAGTATCTTATTATGTTAAAAGGCTATGTTGTTATGTGAAAAAGTTGGGTTATCTTGTCTACGAAACATGTGAACTTGTCTATACAAACTGTTATTTTGTTTAACGCTCATGTTGTTTTGTCCACCCAGTGTTTTATTACGTTAAAAGACTATGTTATTATGTTGAACACGTATGTTGTTTTATCCACACAGTGTCCTATTATGTTAAAAGGCAATATTATCATGTTAAAACGTTAGGTTATCTTGTCTGCGAAGCATGTGAACTTGTCTATACAAATTGTTATTATGCAAATGGGTGTGTTGGTTTGTGTACATAATAGTTTATTATGTCAAAAGACTAAAATATTATGTTAAAAAGTTGGGTTATCTTGTCTCTGAAGTATGTGAACTTGTCCATACTACGTCATATTATTTAAACGAGCGTCTTGTTTTGTCCACACAGTGTCTTATTATGGCAAAAGACTATGTTATTATGTTAAAACGTGATGTTATCTTGTTGAATCAATATGTTGTCTTGTTCAACTGCATGGTGTTGTTCACGAAATTTTACGCATGCGACATTGTGTGGACAAAACGACACGTGAGTTTGACATAATAAGTTATCGTCTAGACAAGTTACTCTTAGACAAGATGACCCAAACTTTAACATAATGACATATATGTTTGACATAATAAAACACCGTGTAGACAAGTCAACGCCATATGTTGACAAAATAACGTGTCTGTGTAAGATAATAACACACTATATAGACAAGTTCACATGTTTTTTAGACAAGATAACTACACATTGTGACAAAATAAAATGGTTCTTTAACATAATAAGACAGTGTGTGGGCATGTCAACATTATATATTGGCAAAACAACACGCGTCTTTAAGATAATAACATAATGCATCGACAAGTTCACACAATTCTTAGATAAGACAACAAGAAATATAACAACATAAGACAGCTTTGGCGTTCCATAAAAACTTGTCAGCTTACAGAAGAGACTGAAATTTTATTCAGACTTAAACTACATATTATGCATTGTAAAAATAAAATCACTGACATCATTGGTGGGTTGATTGTCTCTGACTGTAGGCTGGGACAATGGTCCTGTACAGGGACAAGACTATTTCATTCAACCCTGAACTTCCTGTTATTTAAGCAAAGAGTGCAGACCCTGATCAGATCCCGCGTTCTCCGGCGTCTGATCTGGGTCTGCATCGTTCGCCAATGTTCCAAATGTCCCAGTCTAGGTTTTACGGATAACCTTCTATCAATAGCACTATGACGTCACGGCGACAAGAATAGCCGAACCGTTGTCTGGGTTTCGTCTAACGCGCGGTATGATTACATTGGTCAATGATAATCACGTGGGCAACTACCTTAAGGAAACTTCTGCGTTTGCATACTATGGCTCGATTGTAAACAATCTACTAAAAAATGACAATCCATCATTTTGGGACACAAGTAAGGCCATCAAGATAAAACGCCGCTTTTGGTAAATAACTACAAACACCGTTTATAACCATACTTTTAACAACATTGAGGCTTTTTTTTATCTTTACAAGGACAGCGAGGAACAACTAATCCTAGTACTATAACTACAAATACTACTTATAGTGGTAACATTTTCTTATTTCTTGTCGTTTTAAGGGGACCGGATACACTTGGTAGATTTTCTGCCATCTGATACAAGGGAGACAACTTAAATAACATCCTGTCTGCTTTCCTGCACACTAAGTCCCTTAAAAAAGAGCTCTACTCTAAAAGAAAAGAATTTGCTCCGCGGGGAGCAAATTCTCTTCTTTCAGAGTAGAACCCTTTTCAGAAGGGGTACAAAACAATTTTGACAGTGTTGCCCCCCCCCCCCCCCCCCTGAAAATGTATCAGTTCCCCTTAAGAAAAGTTAAATTACCATATAATAATAATAATAATAATAATAATGATAATGATAATGATAATAATAACAATACTTCTACTATAATAGCAGGAACAACGACAGCAGTATCTAGTCCAGTCAAACCTGTTTTAAAAAGTCAAAAAGCCATTAAAAATTAAATAAATGTACGTAAATGTACCAGTATTAAGCAAGCACATGTCTTAAGCAATCATTGTTTTGGCTTTCCATTGGACTCGTGCATAACACAGGGGTGACCGTACTACTACTAATATTATCATCATTTCTATTTTGTTGTTGTTGTTGTTGTTGTAACCAGCTATTTTATTTATCAACAACAACAACTGCTACTACATATATTAATTTTCTCTAATTATTATTATTATTATTATTCAAGTCAAGTCAAAGTACTTTTATTCTCTCAAAGTCAAGTATAACATGACATCAGAGGAAATGGAAATACAAAGTTGCAGTCAGGACGGTTACCGTAATTTCATATATATAATAACTGTGGGGTAAGAACTAGGACACATTCTAAAAATTATTGCAATTCGTTGCAGTGACCCAAATTACAGGTGGATGTAACTCGGGGGAGCAGAATTCTGGTGTATAGATAGATAGATAGATAGATAGATAGATAGATAGATAGATAGATAGATAGATAGATAGATAGATAGATTGACGGATAGATAGATAGATAATATTTATTAAACTGGTAACTATTCATATAGATAGCTAGATAGATACATAGATAGATAGATAGACAGACAGATTGACGGATAGATAGATAGATAATATTTATTAAACTGGTAACTATTCAGATAGATAGATAGATAGATAGATAGATAGATAGATAGATAGATAGATAGATAGATAGATAGATATTTATTAAACTGATAACTATTCAGGTAGATAGATAGATAGATAGATAGATAGATAGATAGTGAGCGCTTAAACCTTGAAACTGATTATTATTATTATTATCACTACTACTACTACTTATTACTGCTACTACTTAAGAAACCATTACTTGTTATCTTGAAAATTTAAACCTTATTATGTACTCACCAATAAAATAAAGAAATTCTCATAATAATCCATTCTCAACAAAGTCACTAGAATTTGTTTAAACTTTTATTATACTCTAATCCAACTCTGTAGAAAATACACCAAGTTGTGCGGACACTGAACTACTTGCCTGTAAGCTCAGACAGCCAGAACTGGCGTGTTATATTTCTCAATAGTGACTAAACGCTCGCCGCCTAGTGCGAAAAAGAACCTTAGCGTATATGAGCGCATCGAAGGCCCAGATCAGACTGCGCAAATGCTGTTCGCCTGCAGGAAGCTTGGTACTATAGTCGAACCTCGTTATTTCGAACTCGCTTATTTCGAATTACCGCTTATCTCGAAGTGAAAATCTGGTCCCTGTTTTAACGTGGAACTACGACAACAGGTAATAAAATAATGTGGAAAAGAGGAGAAATTTCTCCTGTTTTCCACATTATTTTGTATATATATTTCTAACTTCAGGAGTCAAATTACATATTCATTTGTTAAATGTTCAATTTATTGTTTTTCTCACTCTCTCAACTCTGATATGTCGAGGTACGGATATCTCAAAGTGTTTCAGTGA
Source organism: Anodontia alba (assembly GCA_964016985.1). Lineage (NCBI taxonomy): Eukaryota > Metazoa > Mollusca > Bivalvia > Lucinida > Lucinidae > Anodontia > Anodontia alba. The sequence continues at coordinate 11,877,573 of OZ024829.1, forward strand.
GTCCCTTGGAAATCGAGATAACGAGAGTTGACTGTATATGATAATTTGGACCTAGATATTCGCGCATGCACAGAGGCTCCATTTTGAATGACACTTCTGGTACTATTTACGTCTTAGCTGTCAGCATTCATTTAATCAGCATCTACGTCAAATCTACTTTAGAGATAACAGACGGTTAGTGCACAATATCATGTAATGAGGAAGATAATTATCAATAAGCGTTTAAAACAAACAGCCTTGTCAAGTTTTATTGAAATTTAACTTTCAGCAAGCTAGGTAAGATTTTCAGCAGACGACACAATGGAATATTTTTCTTTCTTTTTTTTTTTTTTTTTTTTTTTCTTTTCTTTTTTTGACATGTCATGCGAGTCGTCTCCGTAGGAGAATAATTGCATAAATTGTCAAAGCCTGTTTTATGGGGAAAAATAACAAATGTCATTTGCCGTCTGCTAAATTTGCCCTGAGAGTGATAAATGTTAAGAATGATAGAGTGTTTGGCGCTAAATCATAACGAAATAACTATAAACATTCAAACAAAACAAAACATTTACAGTATACGTTCAGTTCCGGTGAAGTCTGACAGTACACTTTCAGTTTCCGGTGAAGTCTGACAGCATACGATCAGTTCCAGAAAAGTCTGACAGTATACGTTCAGTTTCCAATGAAGTCTGACAATACACGTTCAGTTTCCGGTGAAGTCTGACAGTATACTTTCACTTTCCGGTGAAGACTGACAGTATATGTTCATTTTCCGGTGAAGTCTGACAGTATACGTTCATTTTCCGGTGGTCTGATATTATACGTTGAGTTTTCGGTGAAGTCTGACAGTATACGTTGAGTTTTCCGGTAAAGTCGGACAGTATACGTTCAGTTTCCGGTGGTCTGACAGTATACGTTCAGTTTCCGAGGGGCTGACTGTACACGTTCAGTGTCTGGTGGTCTTACAATATACGTTCAGTTTCCGGTGAAGCCTAGTATACGTTCAGTTTCCGGTGGTCTGACAGTATACGTACAGTTTCCGGTGAAGTCAGACAGTACACGTTCAGTTTCCGGTGGTCTGACAGTATACGTACAGTTTCCGGTGAAGTCAGACAGTACACGTTCAGTTTCCGGTGGTCTGACAGTATACGTTCAGTTTCCGGTGAAGTCTGATATTTGCAGAAGGAACCAATTTATCATGCCTGGTGGACTCTACCGACGATGAAAAGGAAAGGGAAATAGATGTTAAGCCAAACATGTTGTACAGAGGCCTTCAAAACATTCAAGACACAAATCTCGAAGATCGAACAATCAAGATTAACCCACTTTAAACTGAATAAACTCCCATCACTGTATATTGAAAGAGTCGAATTTCAATTTAAGGTATTACTGCATTTAAATGTTCCTAGAGAAAATAGCTAAACTATTTGCAAATAGCGGAGACCCTAATCAGACTCCACAGAAATCAGAATGCGGCGTCTGATCTGGGGACTGTACTGTTTGCCAATGCCCTTTTAGGGTTCTCCAGACTAAGATGGGTTAATCCACCAAAAAATCTTCTGACTCATATATTTTTATCCCTATTCTTCCTTCTGTCTTTCCATAATCCTTCCGACCTTCCTCAACTTTTTTATTCTTCCTCCTATTTTCTCCTTCACGCACCCAACTGGTATTTAATTTGTAATCCTTATATCTGAGGGCATATCAGTACACTTGCAAAAGCAACAGAAAGCCAATGGGCTGCAGTTGGAGATCACGGCCATCCCAAGGCACCGAATCAGATGCACTTAGGAATGCTCTCTTATTTAAATAAAGTAGTGATCAAATTGTAAATATTACTGTTAATGTCAGGTCAAATTGTGCATACTCACCGCCTCGCTCCATCCGCCCTCGGCCAGGTACGGCAATCTTGGGCGACTGATCTAGATCTACAACCTACAATGGTTTTGTTTTAAGTTCAAATGGTCAATACTTGATACAAGACTGACAGCAGTCCCTCTAAAATTTTCAAAACAAGAAACGGTATAGTATAGTCAACTTCACCTCTTCGTAGACACTGTGTAAGGAAAATTTGTACCCTAGATAATTTTTTACAATCATATTTAAGGCAACCATCCAACATCTAATGCAGAATTGCCTAAATTATACATTTTAACCAATTTCAGTATCTTGGCGGGCAAAAACAAATAATTTTCAAAACAGGCACAGAAATTTCGATTTTTTTTTTAATATGAAATTATATTCGTATGTAACCAACCCGGTGCTCTGTAAATTTCAGCAGTCCGTGACCTTAAATTTTTAACACGAACTGGAACAGTTTATTTGCATGTTGCATGTAATTAACCAGTTTGTTATTTATTTACTTATTAAGAACTAACCGCGTATATAATAACTTTAAAACAGCATTTAACACATAAGACAGACAAGGTTGTAAACAGTTTGATTCAATTACTGTTACAATAATTACCTTGGAAGAAGTCCACGGGGATAAAATGTTGTATGACGTACGTGCCGAATTTTACCCAGTTGATATAAGTCTGGGTTATGTAAAACAGACACTTTATAAATAATACTGTCATAACTAATTTGAGCCGCTTTAGGACAAATCTGGTCCCGAGGTTATAAAACATTTTTCATGCCCAACTCAACTGAGCATGAAATTTCACTTGGTCATAAAAATAAAATACCAACAATTAAAAACTTTTTTCATGCTCAACTCAGCTGAGCTTGCTCAGATGAGGTGAGCATGAAAGAAGTTTTAAAATTTTGTCAATATTTTAAGACATAAACAAAACAAATTTCAGGCTCAGATGAGTTGAGCATGAAAAACTTTTTATAACCTCGGGGCCTGACCTCGGCACATTGCAAGTTTGGTATTGGCATGCCTAACCTGTTCAAATATTCTCTGGACTTGCTACATGTACAATAAATAAAACAAAAACAATTTGTATTGAAAGCTTGTACGGTCAAAATACTGTTTTAAGAACTACACATGCCATTTTGTATGCATTTTTTGGTATGTGAGTTCGCGGTTCGAACATGCCTGATGGCAGGGTTTTTATTATCATGGCGCTTTCTGTCGCATATACCCTCAATATTTGGACACCTTAACTTCTTATTAAACATGATGAACATTTGAATAATAAAAGGACTGACCATTGAGAACAAAGAACACCCTCGCAAAATAAAAACAAATGAAGTGTCAGTCTTCTGGGCCAGATTAGTTCACTTTAATATCTGTTGAGGTGTCTAAAACTGTCGGATGAATTGCAAACAGTGTCGATCTTGATCAGATGGCGTCTGGTGAGGGTCTGCACTGTTTTCTCAGGCACGTCTGCCCTAATATTTACGTTAGAAGCATTATTGTCTACGCACAACAATCATAATATTTGTCAGTGCTCCGGAGGCACTTTTTAAAAGGTCATGGATTGGCCCAATGCTATTTTCCATAGACTGCTCAACATTATAACCAGGTTTTAGCTTTCACAAAAAGCTTGATCTACGCTTAGCTCACAATGTGAGCTAAGCATAGACCAAGCTTTTTGTGAAAGCTAAAACTTGTTAACATGCAGCGATAACGTTTGTCGCGGTATTTTTTCTCATCATGTCGTGTTCTGTATGCATTTTCAGGTCAGATTTTGTAGGTATAAGTGTTTGTAGTAATGTCAAATAATTGCGTTGTACACTTCTGTTCCATATCTTCTTTCGGTGCCTCGAGAAGTCTGTGTTTCATGCCTTTGACCTGTTCTGGATAACTTCATTTATATTTTCGCCAAGTGCACTTGTCCGACTTTATATTTTGTCATTTGCAGCTCCCATTTTATGAGATAGTGCAGTTTCGCCTATTTTCTTGAAGTTTCAAGCAAATGTTCCCTTTTATAGTAGACCCTTTTTGAAAAGGGGAAAAACATGTAACCTCTAAACGTTCCATAAATTCTTACCCTGTGAATAATAATGCAGTTCCACTGACTGCGCAGGCTGGTCTGGTTTTTTTCCTATAGCGTTTTGATAAGATACCTTTATGCTAACAGGCCTCATTTAATGCGCATTTACACAGGTGCGCAGTTCATTAGGAACACAATATGGATAATTATCTCCTAGGAATTATCAGGAAGTTAAATAGCAATTTGAGTAGCATTGGGCACACAATACTACTACCTTGACTGTAAATTCGTATAATGTTTTCAAGCGGTGCATTTTTTTTTCTGTAGAGTCCTTGAACCTATTCTGGTATCTTGAAATATCGAATGCCATCTAAGTTGGTGTTAGGGGCCCGGACGGCCCCGCATATTAGAGTACTATCATATGAAAAGGTTCCATTAAACCTAGGGTAGGATTTTCGTTTTTTCATGTGTTCTTTGTTAACAGGGGCTACCTTAATACAGTCGAACCTCAATGGCTCGAACTTCCTTGGGACCATAAAAACTTGTTCAAGGTATGGGTTGTTAGAACCACTGAGGGTTAACCATAGCGCCAGGTCAGGAAACAAATGGTGATAATTTAGGGAATATTTTTCGTCTTTTACACAATGATGGTATGTTGAGTGTACTCATTAGAATCGCCTCGATGAGGCGATTCTAATGAGTACACACAACATACAATTTCATGATGAAAGAAGAAAATTTCTCTAAATATTTATTCTCTTGAGCAATCGGATGATTTTCGTAGGGACTCAAAAACGAGTTCGAATTACGAGCGTAGCCACGGTAAAAAGCCATGGGTGTTCGAGCTATTCAGGTTCCGCGTAGTTTTTATTGCAAATCTTGAACCGTATACAAAGTCATATCCTTCCCGTACAGCTTGTCATGCATCAGAAATTCCTTACTAAGCATATATGCCTTCTGGGTAAAATTAAGGGTATGTATACACTTTCAGGATAGGAAACTGACAGAATTAGTTCCTTCCTTTTGAAAAGGGGTTTACTCTAAAAGGAAAGAATTTGCTCCCAATGGAAGCAAATTCTTTTCTTTTAGAGTAGACCCCTTTTCAGAAGGAGAGAGCAAAGGCAAAGTGACAAAAATGTCTTCCATATAAAATGGCAGATATCCAGTCCACTTAAGAGATATTTGGATGAAATTCAGTTGTACAAAGACTGTTCAGCTTACGAAAATCCGTGTTGTTATCACCTACATTCGTGCTAGACTAACGAATATCCCTCTTGTAGACCACCAGGAAAAGGACACAAAATCAAATTGAAATTTTGCATATTCGATGACAGTCATATGTCTGCTTAGCCTGTACATAAGCAATATTATCAGAGCCTTCGCTGTTCGCATTAGGTTTCTAAGGCACTCATAGTATTCAAAGGATAGGCTGATAGCACATAGGCTGATCAGGGTCGTCGTTGTTTGCATTGTTTCAATGGCTCTCTGATTCCAAATATTTTTGTTAAAATACCCAAATGGGCATTTACATCAAATATGCAAAAATGTTATAGTTTCAAGGACATATGACAACAATATCAATGTCAGTGTTTTACGAAATGTGTAAAACTGAAGCTTAAGTCAGGAACGTGATAATGACAGCAATCTTAATGAGCTGTTGAGATTTTTGAAATAGTAATAACTGAATGCATATATGTCGGTTTACCAATGATTGACTCCAGTAAAACTTCATTCCAATTAGCTCAGGACGTGAAAAACACCATTCTTTACTGTTACAATAATACATACGAAAACCGACCACATTGACAGAAGCCGAAACTTTTCAAAGTTCAAATGCCATGGTGGATCATATATAATATTACCCAAAAAGTGATTTTACATTCTAATTTTGGATGTACAATATTACCCCAAACATGTCATCTTTTGGTGACATATTTTTTTCAATTTTTGTGGTTCCCTGCATTTCTGTGGTTGATCACACATTTTATTAATGAATCGTGCAGTATATTACATGTAAGTATAAATTAGGCGAAATCAGATAACTAAATAGAATAGTTTTCATTTATCTGAAATTTAGGTGAACCATATTCCGCCAATGCCCCTATATTGCTCCAAATTCCCCTAAGCTGGTAGTCTGTGCCTTCGCTGTTCGCATTAAGTTTCTCCATCACGAAAACATGCCTATATAATTTTGACCCCTTTAAACCCCACTTTTATATAGTAAAGCTGGGGTTTACAGGGGTATACATTATTTTCTTATCTATGCTCAAAAACAAAGATTGTGGTACTCGTTAGAACCGCCTCGCCGAGGCGGTTCTAACAAGTACCCACAATCTATGTTTTGAGCAGAAATATGAAAAATATCAGAGTTTTTATCTGAAAATTTTCAGTTTTTGGAGGTGAAATTTTCAATATATTTGAATAGGCGTGTTTTCGTAATGTATACTAATAATCCGATTAATAATTAGATAAATATGACACGTAAGTTGTCTCAGTGCTCACTAATCGGAACACATAGTTTGCATGTCAAAGAAGGTGGGAACGTGGTGAACAATCTTATTGTTTCATCTACTATCGGTGCTGTAGTGTCCTAGAAATGGTATTAATACGATCATAAAATGTGGCATCTGACAGCCTGTAAAATTTCCATTAGTCTCTCATTTTTGAACTGGATCAAAATAAAATGATTTTTTTTATTGTATCTCTCAAATAATGTTGCCAACATTAATTCAGAGATACGACAAAAATCATTACATTTTTTATCTAGTTCATGAACGAGAGACTAACTGTGTCAGGTGCCACATTTTATGATTGTATTAACACCACATATCAATTTATTAAACCTTTCTTGGATAATAAAATGTCTGTTTTTTAGGAATATGGAGCCTTTAATACATATCAGGGCAGACAGATCGTTTCTTACCCTCAGCATCAGCGCAGTCTGATATGACTCAACTCTCTGTGCTTTTAGAATATTTTTGGTCTCCATACTATGTTTATCGACATGAATGTGCAGGTCTTTGTCCATACCATCACGAAAGCATGCCTATATGTTTTTGTGATGACCCCCGTAAACCCCACTTTTATATAATGAAACTGGGGTTTACAGGGGTATACATTATTTTTCTTGTTTCTGCTCAAAAACATAGATTGTGGGTACTCGTTAGAACCGCCTCGGCGAGGCGGTTCTAACAAGTATCCACAATCTATGTTTTGAGCAGAAATATGAAAAATATCTGTGTTTTTTAGCTGAAAATTTTCAGTTTTTGGTGGTGAAATTTTCTATACATTTGAACAGGCGTGTTTTCGTAATGCTAGTCGCTCATATATTTAGGTTTATTTCTCTTGCATGGTTGTGGGAGAATGTGTTAACATAGAGCGAGCTATAAGAGCTTAAAAGGTGACACATTGAAAAAGATGTGGGCGCATGCGTGCATGTTTGAAGGGGTATGTAAACAATCTACATGAAAACCTGAGGCTTGCGAGTTTATGAGTAATGAAACCAATGATAAATAAAGCAAGGACGTAAGCCCAGACACACTGTTTGAAACTTTGGTAAATATAGTTTTGATTTCTGATCATTACAAAAACACGCCTATTCAAATATATTGAAAATTTCACCATCAAAAACTGAAAGTTTTCAGATAAAAATTCTGATGTTTTTCATATTTCTGCTCAAAACATAGATTGTGGGTACTCGTTAGAACCGCCTCGATGAGGCGGTTCTAACGAGTACCCACAATCTATATTTTGGAGCAGAAATAAGAAAAATAATGTATACCCCTGTAAACCCCAGTTTCACTATATAAAAGTGGGGTTTTAGGGGGTCAAAATTATATAGGTATGTTTTCGTGATGTAAACAAACAGGTAACCAAAAAAACCTTGTCTGATCTCAATTTGTGTTGTTTGTTTACAGAATAATTGAATTCTTTACAATAATTATCGAACAGTAAATGTCTTGATCATATAATCGAGCAGCAAGGGTCTTGATCAGACAACGCGGATGCACATACTAAGATGGTCCCTAGCTGTTCGTATGTTTCGAAGATATGTTGCTTAAAGACTAATACATTAGTCACTGATGGTATCTGTAATGTACATTTAATGGTTATTACTAGTTATCGTTTTGGTATGTGATACAGATCTGTTTTCATCCTTTTTTTATGCAGTTATACCTGGAAGTGACACACCAAATGTCAATTTTAGAAATTTCAGTGCGCTCATAAGTGTTTGTAATTCCGTCAACAATTTCTGACAAAAAGGGCTTAAAGCATTAAGAACACCATAGGCCCGCATCAGCCTATTCACGTAGAAGTATCACGACTTCGTATTTCACCTGACATTCAACATCGCCAACGCTTCTGTTGGTGCACAAAGAAAGTCCTAATCAGAGAGTGCTATTTCATAAGCTGATCGCAACCTTTACAGTGAAACCTGTGTAAGAGAGCAATCTATGACACTGACTTTGAGTAGTGGTTAATGTGGAAAGGTGACTGTCTTATAAAGGTGCATTCATGTAATTTTCCTGCTAGCAAAATTACATGACATGTGCCTTTATAAGACAGCCACCTTTCCACATCAACCACTAAAGTCAGTGTCAAAGGTGGCTTTCTTACACAGGTTTCACTGTACTCTCTTACATGCATAACGTCTCTTTATGACTGACGCGGCCGACGTAAACAGGCACACATATATTTGGATCGAACGTGAGAAAATGTACCTTAAGACAAGAGCACAAAGCCAGATTCAAATCAGTCTGATCATCCGCGCAGTCTAATCAAAGTGTTCGTCATCCATCTAAAGAAATCTTGATACCTTGGCTATCCAGAGAGCGCCCATCAAAGATTGATCCTATTACGCGGAGTGGACAGTGACTATTCTGATCAGACTGCGTAAATACGCAGGCTGATCTGAGTCTTCACTGGGCGTACAGTGCATAAAGTGCATTTTCCCACGTTGTGGCTAGCATGTTGAAATACTTGCTATGTCAAAGTGGAGTGATTTATTCTCCAATTAGTCAATAAATAAGAATTCCTCACTATCATAGATGCAAATCACATGCAGTTTCTGGCATGAATCTTCACAGATATTTATAACATTTCTTGTTCTGGGTATTAGCTTACATTTTTAGATAATGTCCTGATGTTTTAAAATGTTGGATTTGCCATACAACTGACAAATTGCGAAATTGCAAATCGCTTCAAGAACTGTTGATAGGCTCGCTCTCTCTCTCTCTCTCGCTCTCTCTCTCTCTCTCTCTCTCTCTCTCTCTCTCTCTCTGTGTGTGTGTGTGTGTGTGTGTGTGTGTGTGTGTGTGTGTGTGTGTGTGTGTGTGTGTCAGGAGGCGGTTCGGCGGGAAAGGGTAGAATGATGATGCTTGCGGTGCTTATGCCAACTTATGGTAACTTCTTAAAACTCGAAGAATCGCAAACCTTAACAGAGACACGTCCTGATCATTAATGCCTACTGTCGTAGTCAGTTTGTGATTTCGTTTAAAAATGAAATAATATTTTGCTATTTCTTGAGGTGTCTAAAATACTACTGAATGAGCGGAAAACAGTGTTGACCATTTCTGTGGCGTCTGATCTAAGCATACTCGTCCGTCTGTCTGAATACCTAGAGCTAATATTGTTCTCAGAAATAAGGCTCCATCAGAAAACTGATCTAGCTAGAAACACACGCTTTGAAATGAGAGCACATTTCACCTGGCGCCCGAGAGCCCAGATATAATTAGAAAACATGTATCAAGTCGCTAGTAGCCTGCTATTATGTCATTGTTCGTGCTCTCCGTGGTTCAACTACAGTCGACTCGTTATCTCGAAGTCCAGGGGACTCTCTGAAATACTTCGAGATGTCCGTACCTCGACTTATCAGATTTGTAAAATCTATGAAAAAATAAATCGAACAGCCACATTTCACAAATGAATATGTAATTTGAGTCCTGAAATTAGAGATATCTCCTCTTTTCCACATTTTGTTACATGTTAATAGGTTTTCACAGGTTAAAACAGGACCAGAATTTCACTTCGAGATTAGTGGTTATTCCAGATTAGCAGCGTCGAGATAACGAGAGTCGACTGCATTTATTTATTTAACTCTGGCTGTCAGCATCTGAGGTGTTTGTTACAAGTCCCCATCCTTGTTTCGTCTGCGATCCGAACAATAATGTCGTATGTTTTACAATGTATGAACAAATGATGAAGATTAGATGCCAGTAAATCGATTTGAAGCCTGAGTACTGTTTTTACCGTATGCATTCGGACAGATAGGCCTGAGTAAACAGTGTAGACTCAGCGATGTCAGCCATCACGAAAATATGCCTATATAATTTTGACTCCCTTAAACCCCGCTTTTTATATAGTAAAACTGGGGTTTACAGGGCTATACATTAGTTTTCTTATTTCTGCTCAAAAACATAGATTGTGGGTACTCGTTAGAACCGCCTCACCGAGGCGGTTCTAACGAGTACCCACAATCTATGTTTTTTGAGCAGAAATATGAAAAGTAGCATTTTTTTTTTTTTTTTTTTTTTTTTTTTTTTTTTATCTGAAATTTTTAGTTTTTGGAGGCGAAATTTCCTATATATTTGAATAGGCGTGTTTTCGAAATGAAAGCGGCGTCTTATCAGGGTCTACACTGTATGCAACACATCCAGCAATTTGTAAACACAACATCAAGTAGTAAATTGTACCCGTTCAAAATTTAGAACAAGTATGGTAAATAATTGAGATGTCCGAATATTTAGGGTAAATACGGTCATTTTACTACAAACTGTCCTAAAGCAGTCGTTCAAGTGTTGTTCGTTTCCTTGTGGGCCCTTGTGGCTGCTTGCTGAGGGGCGTTCATCATGTTTTGTCCAGTTTGTTGTCTTGTTGTGCTTGATTGGTCCTGACTAACACTGTGATGCCCTTGTTACTGTGCGTTCGACATCTTTCAGAAAGTCGTTTTTTGCTTGGCGCTTTACACAGAAGAAATAAAATGCAAACTTTTGTTATGATTTAATGCAAGACCATTTGTCGTAACTACCTATGCACCAAATACATTATTCTAGTCATTGTTTTTCTTCTTGAAATCTGCAGGGTACATAACTTGGAGGCAGATTGTCGACGTTCCGCTTGTTCATTTTTTTCTGAAATTTTCACAATATCGTTTTGAAACATCAGTCATTTAAATTCAGCAAAGAAAAGTAAAAAAAAAATATTTCCTTACGCAAAAATTAAAAAAAAAATGTCACTTAACTATAGAAATTGCATAGATCAGACCAATTTTGGTCGTAAGTTTAATATTAGGGTATATGTTTAGGGAAAAAAACCCAGAAACAGAAAAGACAAATGTTTTTTGTTAAAATATGGTCAATCTGAACAAAATATTTTCATTTAAAATAAAACGCCAAGCAAAAAACATTTTCGGAGTGATGTCGAAAGGACAGCAGGTAGGAGAAAGCTGATTGTTTTGCTTATTGTAGTTTGTAACATGTGTGCTGTATGTCATAGTTTGTTTTATCTTCCACTTGGTGTCATTAGTAGGCTATGTTTTGTGATTATGACTCTTGCACATCTTCTCTACTATTTCTGGGCTAATGACAGTTGACTGTAAATAGCCATTTTAACGTTTTTTTTAGTTATTTACAGTTGACTCTAAATAGCCAATTAAACGTCTCTTTGGCTATTTAGAGTTGACTATAAATAGCCTCTTCCATTTTTAAACCAATATATGATACATAACATACCACAGTAGTAAATTAATAAAATGATAAGTTAATTGATGACATTATTACGTTTCGTTTATTATGACAAATGCAAATTAAATTGCATTGACATTTAGGGTAATGTTAACTGGATTATTTTTTTTCTGGCGAAAGAATGTGCACAATACTGGTTAACCGCTTAGAGGACTAAGCCTGCCCAGTAAACGTGTGGTTAGGTAAACTGACCGCGCTCGACATGACCCCATTGGGTTGACTGGGCCGTAAAACCTCAACACAAACAAACTGGATTGTTTTAACACACAGAGCTTTATCTCAGTGAGCAGAACTACTTGTTCTACCATTTCTCCGGCAAATGAACGCCAACATCAGAAAACATACCTTTGGACACGTGTAACCAGCGAAAAATCAAATCTGCACAGCCTGACCAATCTTCGTTGTCGGCATGAAGTAATTATCCAAAATGCGCATAGTGAAGATTCAGATAAGCCTGCGCAAATGAATCTTCGCTAAGCGCACTGCGCAGGCTTATCTGAATCTTCGCTAAGCGCAATGCGCAGGCTAACCTGAATCTTCACTAAGCACAATGCGCAGGCTTATTTGAATCTTCACTAAGCGCAGTGCGTAAGCTTATCTGACTCTTCACTAAGCGCATTGCGCAGGCTTATCTGATCTTCACTAAGCGCAATGCGCAGGCTTATCTGATCCTCACTCAGCGCAGTGCGTAAGCTTACCTGATCACTAAGCGCAATGCGTAAGCTTATCTGAATCTTCACTAAGCGCAATGCGCAGGCATCTGAATCTTCACTAAGCGCAATGCGTAAGCTTATCTGAATCTTCACTAAGCACAATGCGCAGGCATCTGAATCTTCACTACTCGCAATGCGCAGGCATCTGAATCTTCACTAAGTGCAATGCGCAGGCATCTGAATCTTCACTAAGCGCAATGCGCAGGCATCTGAATCTTCACTAAGCGCAATGTGCAGGCATCTGAATCTTCACTAAGTGCAATGCGCAGGTTTATCTATTCTATAATGTTTACATTTCATGTCACCCTCAGTGGCTCGAACAACCCATTTCTCGAGGACATGTTCATGGTCACGAAGACGTTCGAGTCACTGAGGTTTAACCGTATTGTAAACTGGTTCTCTTTATATATTACAAGGGAATATTGGTAAACTTGTTCACTTAATGTATATGTTATAATGCAAAGGTCAAACGAACAGGTCAAACGAACATTGCTGTATTGTTTTCTTGTTATGATGCTAGCACTATGGTATCAAATCCTTTTTGAGAGTCTATATGATGCTAGTGTATGTATACACATGAAAAAAAAGTTAAGCATCACCCACAGTTTGAAAAGACATTTTTATTTCGATTTGATAAACAATCCAGCTAAGAAGCAAAACCGAAATATTATTGAATCAGTGTATAAATGGGTATATTAAGAGTCAAGATCACAATGTTGTCATTTGAAATCACGGCTTTTACTGGCTTGCAAGTCCAATTGATTTGGATGCATTTGTTTGACAAAAACTGCATATGGTTACAAGTATGGTCCTATAGGCCACCAAAAAAGTCAGATTAGAACATGAGTGTCTTCCAAAGTTAGCACTATCAAAGACAATTAATTTCAATACCTTTGAGTCAGTATTTTATGTAACCTCCTTGAACTGCAATGGTAGCATCAAGACGCCTCCTCATACCCTGGACCAGGCGTTGTATCCGCTGCTGAGGGATTTGCTGCCATTCCCGATGCAATGCAAGTTCAAGTAGTGTCTGCACTGGAGGAGTGATTTCACGAATTTTCCGGCCCAGAATGTCCCACAAATATTCAAGAGGATTCAAATCAGGACTGCGAGCAGGCTACGGAAGTGTTGAAATCGCATTTTGACGCAAACATTCGATCACTGCACGTGATCTGTGAGGTCTTGCATTGTCATCCATAAACACTGGTCTTGTTAAAAGGGGATGGTCATCAAAATGGGGGATTACAGCAGTTTCAAGAATTTCCGTCTGGTACTTTTGTCCAGTAAGGGTCACTTGCACAGTGGCCAGATCAATCTTACAATCATGGGATACTAATCCCCATACCATTATTGAGCCTCCACCGAAAGGAAAAGTTTCCTGGATGTGCCTTTGAGAATAAGCAGTATTACGCTGCCTCCAAACACGCATACGGCATTCCGTCGTATGGAGAAGAAACCGACTTTCATCCAACCAGTGAATTTTTCTCCAAGACCGGATATTCCAGTTCCTGCGTTGCTGGCACCAGTACAAACGCGCTGCCTTCTGTCCCGGAGTAAGCATTGGCCGTCTGATAGGCCGACGAGCACGATAACCAGAAGCCCGCAGCCTAGTACGAACTGTTCCGGTTGACAATGGCCTGTTTGGCAGCCATCTCTGCTTCACAACAGTACTGGTTAAGAACGGAAATCGCCGAACAAGTCTCAGTAACGCCCCGTCTTCCCTTCGTGACGTCTTTCGGGGCCGCCCTGAGCGTGCTCTGTCCTGTACGTGATTGGTTTGCTGAAATTTATTGAGCAGGCGACAAATGACTGACTATACCCAAGGCGACGGGATATTTCTCGCCCGGATAGCCCAGCGTTACTCATTCCAATAATCTACCACCAAGTGGCGTCTGACAGTCTTCTACGAGCCATAGCACATGTACAAAAGTTAGATTCAAGCACAGGTTTATTGATCTGTTCGTTATTAACACAAGACAAAACAGCATTATTTGCATGCATGAGGGTACCATGAAATTCATGCTAACCACGGCTGTATTATATAGTCGTGGACGATAAAAAGTATATGTATGTATGTACGGAAGCCAAGTGTTATCGTATATTAAAATTTTAAGTGCCTATATTTTGATCAGGAAATATGGCGCTAAAAAACCGCAAGTGATGCTTAACTTTTTTCCATGTGTATATTTACATGTACTCAAGGGTACTGTGAAAGGCAAAACATTGGAGTTTAAAAGATTCCCACAGCACGAAGACATTCAATACTTTTGAAGAATATTCTCTCGCTAGACAGATAAAACACATTTCTCTACAAAACCATACCTTTCTTTGAGTCCACCACCGGAGAGTTTCCGCAAAAGAAGCACTGAAAACCGTCAAGCCCTTTCATAGCCCTGTGTTTCATGTATAGCATTCATTCTAGCATTGTGGTTGCTTATGTATACAGCTCCATTTCATTTACATGTCCGTGATTTCTTACTGTGATGTTAGTATTGTGGTCACATTCTTCAATAACTGCTTATCTATTTTTCTATGTATCAATATTTCATGGTATGATGCTAGGATTGTGATCAATGTCTTCAATAACTGCTTACTTCACTCTCTGTTTTGTTTTCATGTACCGTATTATTTTGAAACGATTCTATCATTGTGGTCTCTTACTTCTACAGCTACCATTAGATTGACCAGTCTGGTTTGCCAGTTTGACCTTTACAATAATTTCAGTACTCAGGAGAATAAATCCACTGCATAATTTAAATGTGATATTCAGTAAGAGATACTACCTGGGACAGCATTTCGATCTCCTTGACTGACAAGTTTATATTACGTTAACTCGCCATTGAGCAACTGTTGTTCGAATCTATTGCATGTTACTCTATAAAAACGGACAAAGTGAAAACATGGTTATTATTATATAACAAAATGGATTTGAGGCTGCAAAGCCCTAATCGAAAGCAAAAACAAACCCAATATATATAAACTTAAACGTCCTATCTGCGAAATAATATCTTATACAGTATAACTTCAATGGCTCGAACACGGATGGCTCGTTTACCGTGGATGAGTCGAACTCGTTTTTAAGTCCCTAGGAAATTCTTCCGATAGCTCAAGAAAACAAATATTTATGGATATTTAAGGGCAATTTTCTTATTTCATCATGAAAATGTATGTTGTGTGTAATCATTAGAATCTCCTCATTCAGGCGATTCTAATGAATACACTCAACATACCATTGTTGTATAGCTGATGGAAAAGACATTCCTACGTTATCCTTATTTGCATCCTGACCTTGCGCTATGATAAACCCTCAGTTGCTCGAACAACCCATTTCTCAAACAATTTTTCATGGCCCCGAAGATGTTCGAGTCACTGAGGTTTTACTGTATTGTAAACTGGTTCTCATTATATATTACGAGGGAACATTGGTAAACTTTTTAACTTAATGCATGGACTTGTATATGTTATAATGCAAATGTCAAACGAACAGGTCAAACGAACATTACTGTATTGTTTTCTTGTTTTGATGCTAGCACTATGGTGTCTGCTTACTTTGCTTTTTGTTTTGCTTGCACGCCTGTGTTGTCTTTTGGGTGCGGCACCAGAACTAAGGATGGGGTTTCGCGTGAGTAAAACTAGTTTAAGTCTAGTAGTGTTTTTCCTACTGACTTATTGTACGTACGCGTTCCAGTTGGTCATCGTTTGTTCCTCATCCATCACGAAAACACGCCTATATAGTTTTGACCCCCTTAAACCCCACTTTTATACAGTAAAACTGGGGTTTACAGGGGTATACAGTGATTTTCTTATTTCTGTTCAAAAACATAGATTGTGGGTACTCGTTAGAACCGCCTCGCAGAGGCGGTTCTAACGAGTACCCACAATCTATGTTTTGAACAGAAATATGAAAACTACCCGGAATTTTTCATCTGAAAGATGTTATTTTTTGGTGGTAAAACTCTCAATATATTTGAATAGGCGTGTCCGTAATGTATTCTTCTTTCGATCCCTCGGTAAGGCTATGCTTCGTGACGGCTGCTTTTACTGGGTACCTTTTTGTGGCATCCTTACTTCAATGGCTGCCCGCTTTGCCTTCAGTTGTATTATAATGCTCCGCCACGTGTACTTGTTATAATTCTAGCATTGTGGCCATATTCTTCAATAAGTGTTCACTTTAATTTTTCGTTGATGGGTATAGGTTCTTTAAAGCCGCCCAATGAGAAAGGTGTCTGCGGGTATATGCTATCCTGACAGCCTATACCCAGTCAGATCAGGGGTTTTTTGCTGTCCGCTTACAGACTTACTTGGTACTACTGAAATAAATCGATGTACTGTAGAACTTCAATGGCTAGAACCCCGATGGCTCGTTTACCATGGATGAGTCGAACACGTTCTTGAGTCCGCAGGGATTTCCTCCAAATACGATATACTGATAACTCAGGGATATTTTCTTCTTTTATCTTGTAAATGTATGTTGTGTGTACTCATTAGAATCGCCTAATCCATTATGCCTCCTTGTGTGGTACCAATAGTAACCTTCCGTGGCTCGAACAACCGCTGTCTCGAACAAATTTTCATGGTCCCAAAGAGGTTCGAGCCATCGAAGTTCGACTGTGTAATAAAGTCATTGATAAGACATGGCTTCACTGGGTGAATTCGCACATACTCCGAAGATATCTTTTCCCACAAAGCAAGGACCTCAGTAGCGATCTGAAGCCAGAACACAAGAAAGCCACACACAGGACCCCGATGGGCCGACCACAGACACTGATAATCAGGTGCCAACCATCGTGAGATTGAGGCGAGAGCCGTCATTTAGTCTGAGGACAGACCCACAGCGTGCAACTAAAGAGGGAAGCAAAGCTATCAACCATTATTAGGTTAAGAAACATGCGTGCAGTTTGCCTCAGAATATCCCTGTTGTTTCCTACCTTTTTGTAGCGAGTGACAATCTTTTAAATTCGTTTTGTCAGTCTTCCTGAATTTATAGACTAAGTCGCCTTAAAATTCAGATTCGGACAGACAGACTTTCTTACATAAATATTTCCATGGTAACGTTATATTAGTACATTAATTCAGAATGGTGTCGATAGAAAACGTTTACTTAGTTTATTATAACTGTCACAGTAGTCTTCCTATTGACCGTACTAAAAAAGGTAAGAGAAAAGTCCAGGGAGCGCCACAATCACAAGCTGCAGTCCCTCCCAGACACGAAGAGGAAGAGGAAACAGACAAAACCAAACAAGCGAAAATCGAACAAACGTACGAAAAGCACCAAGACTACCTCTCTCTTCCTCAAGCGAGGTAATGGCAATGCTAAAAGGACTGAAAAATACAAGAACAAAATAACCATTACTGATCGTTCCAAGATAGTTACTCTGTTGCGGTGCCTTTTGTGTAATGAAATAGGTAAATTCATAAATTATACAGTCTGGCTGTGCAAGCCGATTGAATCGTGACGTGCAGACAGAAAGGTTAGCTTTTTCACGACGATAAACAACGTATACTGCAGTTAGTACCTGAATATGTAACTTCATGGACAACCTGGTAAATGCTACGTTTTGCGAACAAAGTGGCATGGTAGATGACACAACAAGCATCAAATGAAGCGTTTGCCGAGCCATCTGCGAAGTCAGCCATCTCGATCTCACATCCAGGTACTAATCAGACAGCAAATGTAAGTTACTTAACTTCCAGATAACCACTCTATCCCAGTCTCCATAAAAGCCGACTTCCATAGCAAGGCTGTAGAAGTTATCTATATGCCTAATTTGTTACATTTCGCACCATCTTTTGACTGCGTCCCGAAGTCATCAACAGTTTACTGATCACCAAGCAGACCGGGGACAGGTGTCTATGTAAGGATTCTAGGGACCTATCCCCACATAGTTTGTCCGGTGATGACGTTAGCGTCATCTCCCAGCTGCAGTCACCAAATGCAGCGCTTGCCAAGGCGTCCACGACGTGAAGCATATCAGTCATTCATCCAGATACTAAAACAATATAGGGATCAAACATGGTTTTCATGTATTAACATTCGCCAGGTACCGTGGGAGGTGTTGAAAACCGAGGCCGAAGGCCGCGGTTTTCCTCCCAAGGGACCTGGCGAATGTTAATGCATTGAAAAAAACATGTTCGATCGCTATTTTTGCATAAAAACTGAAAATATTGCTACATTTCGCGTTATTTCTTGCACTATTTTGTTTCGCCTTTTCACAGACGTCTCCCGAACGTAATTTCCACGGACTATGTTCGTTTTAGGGCAGGCAGTGCACATGTCGTGACGGCAGCAATTCTGTGGCCCCGGTACGAGCATATTGAAGGTTGCGTAGCCGTGCATTAATAGCGCGTGAATTGCCTTGTTAATACACGGCTTTTCGCCGGTTAATGCACGGCTGTTAATACCGTGCGACACTGCTTTTTATGCAATAATATGCATTAACTTCTTGAAAAAAAAGGTTAAAACTGTATTCGTATCACCGTAAAGGTCGGCGTCTACACCAGGGCTGTAGAAGTGCTCTGTTTACATTGTATTTCTTTCATCACGTTTCCTCTTCGTCCTGAAGTCCTAACAGTTAACTGCTCATCAGCAGACCTGAACTGTTTTTGTGGATTTGCATTTCGGGGTCTTGCGTCACTATGAAGCGGTTCTCAATTACAAGTATACTACTTATAAACAGCAAAATATTCTGAACATACCTTTATAGTGTCCAGGCAAATGTCAGACATCGGCACACTATATTGGGTGGTATTTTACCCTTGTAGTTTTATTGTCACAATTTTCGAATAACATCCTTACGCTGGTGAGGTCATACGTGGACAGCGGCATTATTCCATTACTTGGAAAGAGAGTAGTAGCATAACAATACAAAAAACAAATACAGAAAACACTTATTTATTTTGTTATATAATTTTAGATACAGCACCAAGCCCCGAGGTTATAAAACTTTATTCATGCTCAACTCAGCTGAGCATGAAATTTGTCCAGCTAATAAATCTCAAATTACTAACAACTGCAAATTCTTCCCAGCTAGCATTCTTTATAAATCTACAGCGGGCCGTTATCGGCCCGTCAGCTACCCTGACGGGCCGATAACGGCCCGCTATAGATTTATGTAGAATGCTTACTGGGTTTCTTGATAAACATATATGAGCATGAACATTTCTCTGCTAGTAAACATCAAAATGCCAACTATTGCTGGCATTTACATATTTATTAGCGGAGAAAATTCCATCCTTAGTTGAGTGGAGCATGAAAAAAGTTTTATAACTGAATCAGACTATAGTTCTAACCCTGAAGTGATTTTATGAATGCATTGCAATTGTAACATCTGAATATGATGAATATGCAATTGGTATTTTGTATTTTGAAAAAGAAACCAAAGGTTGCACCGATAATCATGTGGCTGCACGGACCATTTCACAGATGTTCGTTTAATTTACATACACGCGTGCCTAAATGCCTATCTAATCTTCTATGCTCAGATTTAAAACAAAGTGCATTATATCAGAGAAAATGTTAGCACTAGCAGTGAATGATAAGATGATAAAGCAAAACGTGCCCAAGAATTTGTTATTGATAGGCGGGGAAAATAAACTTGAGCCACAACATGAGAAAACTACCCTTTTCTCTCGTATTCCATTAAGTGAAACACACCTACACGTATAGAAACTGTACATCACGAAAACATGCCTATATAATAATGACCGCGTTAAAGTCCACTTTTATATGGTAAAACTGGAGTTTGCAGGGGTATACATTAACGTTCTTATTGTTGCTCAGAAACATAGATTGTGGGTACTCGTTAGAACCGCCTTGTCGAAGCGATTCTAACGAGTACCCATAATTTATGTTTTGAGCAGAAATATGGAAAATATCAGAATTTTTTATCTGAAAATTTTCATTTTTGGTGGTAAAATTTTCAGTATATTTGAATAGGCATATTTTCGTAATGGATTTCTGTCATAACTCTATATATTAAGCTAAAATTTTCACAACAGAAAGATATGTTGTGGGTACGCATCAGGACTAATACATTCTACTACAGAACATTATAGACCTTTATCAGACTGCACGGTATGCGAACTGAGCAAGGTTACGCTGATCGCGCAACGTGCGAAAAAGTCCCTTATGCGAACAGCGAAGGCACAGATCAGTATGTGCATCCGTGCAGTTTGATCTAAGCATTCTATCGTTTCTTCGACATATACAACAGTATCCATCGATTCTGTAAGCAGACAACAAAGGGCCTAATCAGCCTGCGCAAATAGCAAGCTGATCTGCTCCTACATTGTCCGCAAACTGCATTAGGGCCCGTTTTGTGCGTTGCACATCATATTTCAAAAGTTTGTTTTCTATTAGGTGGGACTTTTATATTTCATTATCCAGTGAATCTATCAGCGGAGAGTGAACGCCCTGATAAGACTACAGATGCAGGCTGATCTGTCCCTTCGCTGTCTGCATGTATTGCAAAGATACCTTTTAGCATGTCGCGGCTCGAATGAAATGTTAACATATTCTTTTCTTTCATGTTGTGACCCCAAACGAAAGGCTTCTTACAGAGCTATGTATCCTATCCCACACCTGGCTCGAATTCAAACTTACTGAATCCAAAACTGCTACTGATTGGCCTTCAAACTAACAAATGGGCCGCATCAAGCGAAAAGGTGCCTTCGACCATGCGCAAAATATGCGGATTTGCATCATCCTGCGCATGCGCAAGGTCTCATCCGGGGCTTTGCGTTCTATTGATACATTCTGTAGTATCCAATGACTGCGGACAGCGAAGGCCTTGGTCGTGCCCCGAAAGCGCTTGGCGCGATTCGAATGAAAACACTTTAACCCTTCTGTTGCTGAACACGACATGCACTGTCTTAGTAAACAGTGTAGATCCAGATCAGTTGGCTTCTGAAAAAGCCAACTGATCTGGATCTGCACTGTTTGTCATTAAATATGTTAATTTCTATTAAAAACACGGATCAAGTAATCTGATTGGCTGGAAATTATAAGTAGGCGCGGCATCTTAATTTATTCAGCATGAGAAGGGTTAATTCAATTATTTATAGAATTTGTTCCAAATGTAAAATAAATATGAAGATATCCGGGAGCGGCCACACTCACGGAACATGATGCTATCAAGGTACCGGATATGGTACCGGATATGGTTTAGTCACACGAAATATCAACGCAAAACAACTCTTCATTGACCTTAAAACAAAAAAGTAAAGGAAAAAAGAGCGAAATAGCTAAAGAATATCCCCTTAGCCTTTACCACCCTGTGGGCAAATTCAGCAGACGACAAACTGATGTTTTATTTTTATTTTTCCTCGAAAACAAGATTTGAGATTTCTTGCAAATTGTCTCCATTGGATACAATTTTCATGGAATGTCAAATCCTGTTTCATGGGAAAAATGACAAGTATTAGCTTTTTCAAAAAGCTAGCGGATCGTTTAGCTTCAACAATTGCACGTACGCGTATGAAGATTATACCGCACATGATGGCATACGTATTAGTATTCACTGAACTAATCTGAATGACTTGTTATTTTCCGAATTTAGTTTCACTCCGAACTGTCGAAGTTACCTCTGTCGTATACACAAGTAATATGTTCCACGGTCTTTGTTTCTTGACTGTTACTTTTATCATGTATTTTTCAACATTTTGACTATAGTAGATCACTAAATGGGGGAGTCCTGGGCTAGTATCTGCTAATTCGACAATGGAATGCTTTCGTTTTAATGCCAGTAGAGGTACTCTTAGGACAGGTTTATTTCATAGTTAAAGGGTGTCCGAATTGTTTTTTGTTTTTTTAAGGGGAATGGGTGAGAGTGTAAGTAGACAAGTTTGCAAGTAATGTTCACTTCATCATTTACCAGAGATCAGACTTCCAACGGCTTTTCACTAAGCTACCTCAAAGACAGCACTAAGGTGTGATAAAATGATAGTGCCATTGACCGTTAGTTCAAGGTGAAGTTCAAGGTCCGAATAAGCTTTGAACTGCAAGTTTTAATGAAAATGAGGTTTTTTTCTATACTATGTCTGCATAAAATTCTTGCTTGTTGCCAGAATTCTTATTCATAGAAATACTCCACCATAAAAAAATAAATGATGATATTAATGAAACTTCTATTTCATAGCGATATTCTTAAGGAACATTGGTTTACATAATCCACCTATTATTTCATTTTCATGCCTGTTACAAATGAACAAATGTCAGTATCTCGGAGGCCAGTAGGCAAATCCTGAACACATATCATCCATAGCACTTCTTTGGATTTGTAAACTTATTATGTTATTATGTTTTTCGGATTATTTTGAAAGCCGATACTTGTACAAATAAATTAAAAAAAGAAAATGAAAAGAGTGTTCTCCCTTAATACACAAATATTATAAATAATCATACTTTATCTCCGTTTTCTACACTGTGAAGACCGAGGTGAAGACACGGAAGTAAAATTTTATGCTACTGAATGCAGGCCAATACACTGAACTGTGATATACCTTTTCATTTAGCCCCATATAATGACAATAATCAAATAAAGTCGTCGTATCGATACAAACATTTAGCTCTAATAGGGTACATATGTGTCATATACATTAATTAAACGCAGTACCAGTCTGGGGGAACACCCGTTATTTTAGTAAGGAATTCCTACTGTAGAATATTTCTGTTTATAGACAGAGTTTGATTGATTAGGAATAAATTCCCGCCCGAATAAAAGAGTTCTTTGTTCGCCACTTTCTGTCTATACTTTAATGAGTCAACTGGCTGTCGAGGAATGGAGAACTCTATTTTGAATATTCATCCGCCCTTCCCACCTTAAATTTTATGTGTTCATATATAATGTGTGTTAAGTTGTTATTCATTGACAGATCAAGAAGACTGTTCGTATCACATATGGGTTGGGACTTGATAGAGCGTAAAGTATGAATGTATAAGGAAAGAACCTGTGCGGCTGAACATTGACAGAGCCTAATTTAAACGGAACGAACTTGTGCTGTTTAACCTTGATATATTTGAATAGGGCGGTTTTAAGTTTCATACAATGGGTTATAATGGGCATGTTGATATCTTCAGTATGCTTGCAAATTGTTCAGGTTGATGACATTGTTGTTTTTCAGATATTTGACACTTGTAAATTGCATTCGGATTCACATTGCCACTTGTATTTAGTGTATATAGTCTAAATTAAAGGTCCGGCAAACATGAAAACAATTTTATCCAACTACAGTTTATGGTATTTTTTTTCCTGATGGTAGCCTGAGTGATCAGTACTCGAGATGTGTGTATGGCTTTCTTGATATACACAGTAGGTCGTTAGACTAATCAGGTTGAAGTGACTGGTTGCGCATGGGCAGCAAAGGAACCAAAAGTTTTGGAAGATGCGATCCCTTGTAAATTGCGGCATTGCCTTGAGCAGGATTTAAATAGTACAGTAAGTTTAATTGGGTGCATATGTGTCATATGCATTAATTAAACGATGACTATTCTGGGGGAACACCCGTTATTTTAGTAAGGAATTCCTACTGTAGACTATTTCTACTTATAGACAGAGTTTGATTGATTAGGAATAAATTCCCGCCCGAATGTAAGGGTTCTTTGTTCGCCACTTTCTGTCTATACTTTCATGAGTCAACTGGCTGTCGAGGAATGGAGAAC
Source organism: Anodontia alba (assembly GCA_964016985.1). Classification (NCBI taxonomy): domain Eukaryota; kingdom Metazoa; phylum Mollusca; class Bivalvia; order Lucinida; family Lucinidae; genus Anodontia; species Anodontia alba. The sequence goes on from OZ024829.1 coordinate 11,901,550, forward strand.
TCTATTTTGAATATTCACCCGCCCTTCCTACCCTAAATTTTGTGTGTTCATATATAATGTGTGTTAAGTTGTTATTCATTGACAGATCAAGGAGACTGCTCGTTTCACATATGGGTTGGGACTTGATAGAGCGTAAAGTATAAATGAATAAGGAAAGAACCTGTGCGGTTGAACATTGACAGATCTTAATTTAAAAGGAACGAACTGGTGCTGTTTAACCTTGATATATTTGAATAGGGTGGTTTTAAGTTTTATACAATGGGTTATAATGGGATGTTGATATCTTGAGTATGCTTGCAAGTTGTTCAGGTTGATGATATTGTTGTTTTTCAGATATTTGACACTTGTTAATTGCATTCGGATTCACATTGCCACTTGTATATAGTGTATATAGTCTAAATTAAAGGTCGAGCAAACATGAAAACAATTTTATCCAACTGCAGTTTATGGTATTTTTTTCCTGATGGTAGCCTGAGTGACCAGTACTCGAGCTGTGTGTATGGCTTTCTTGATATACACAGTTGGGTTGTTAGACTTATCAGGTTGACTGGTCACATAGTCGAGTGACTAGTCAAGTTGACCGGTCTTAAAGTCATATAGTTGAAGTGACTGGTTGCGCATGGGCAGCAAAGGAACCAAAAGTTTTGGAAGATGCGATCCCATGTAAATTGCAGCATTGTCTGTGAGCAGGATTGAAATTGTATCTAGTAAGTTTAATTATTACACTGTATAATTTTACTCCACTGTCTAAGATTTTTGCCTTGGTTCTTAGCACAGCTGGAGATAATTTATAAGGCCATTTCCACTGTCCTTTTATGTTTTTAAGGGACGTTAGGCTTAAGAGAGGCTATAATATTCTAATCTATTTGTTATCCGATGCACGACTACTATGTCAACAGCCGCTTCCGGTTCGGTATAATTCCCGAATTTATGTGTCATTAACTCAACTCCTATATTTGCGGGCCGTCAAGACGACCCGCAAAAGCAATATTTGAAAATGTCGTCTGCTGAAAATTTTACCTCGAGTGCTAAGCGTTAGAACGATATTTGAATAGTTTTCAAAACTTGTAGACAGTGACCCGTCAGGTGGTAAAGTTTATATTTCAGCTTAAATATAAAGGAGAGCTAAAAAGTATGAACATCCATAAAAAACAAGTTTAATCTTTTTCAAAAGAGCCTGCCGTCTTTTCAACCCTTTCTTCAATGTGTGTGTGTGTGTGTGTGTGTGTGTGTGTGTGTGTGTGTGTGTGTGTGTGTGTGTGTGTTTTGCCTGGAGCAGTTTTAGCTGCATATGCGCTCAACGACAGCTCAGATGATGATGGTTTGGTGATTTACATCCTTTCAATATTATTTAATTCATAGCGAGACAACGGAATGCTGTGTTGAAGCGCCATACAACCACGAGCTAAATTCCACCTCTAGCGGGATTCGAATCCGGGACCACGTGATCCGAAGTCGGGAGCGCTATCCACTTAACCACCCAGACGCTTCACGAAGACTCAGATCAGCCTGCCCATTCTCGCAGTATGAGCAGAGTTTTCGAAAGGCACTCTGTTGGTAGCCAAGGATCCAAAGCGTCTTCAGGTAGACAGTGAAGACTCTGATCGGCCTGTGTAGATACACAGGCTGACCTCTCTGGGTGCATATGCAAGCTTGTATGAAATGCTGTGTTCCGGTTTGCTATCATATAAATCATAATCATATATATGTTTATTATCATGTTACGAAATTGCAAACATTGACTAGACGGATACATTCAAATAATCTCGTATGTTTTATTTTAAGATAAGAACTTTGCATAAATATATTCCTTTGCTTTAGAAAAGCAGGCCTTATGCATAAATCATTACGTTAAAACACCTACATGTATGTGAACATGTATACCCTAAAGCCATCGCTTTAGGTAAGATTAGTTTTAACCATAATGTATTAGTATTCTGATTTCTCCATGGAAACGTATGTTTTGGGTACGCATTAGAAGCGCCTCGCCTGGGGAGGTGTCAAGTTTTCTGGGCCAGACTAGCTAGCTAATTTTCAATTAGGCTTCATCAGTGACCCTAATATATATCTTTTTTTTTTTTTTTTTTTTTTTTTTTTTTTTCAAAAATACCGGAATGCGCTAGATGATCGGAAAGGACCAGAAAATATAAACTACACTATAGTGAAGTACGCATGTATAGGCAGATACAGTCGACTCTCGTTATCTCGAAGTCCAACGGACACTGAAATTCTTCGAGATATCCGTACCTCGACATATCAGAATTGCAGAATTGAGGCGAAAATAAATCGATCAACCACATTTCACAAATGAATATGTAATTTGACTCCTGAAGTTAGAAATATATTGAAAATATTGTGGAAAAGAGGAGAAATTAACCCAGTGGGCACACAACGTTAAAATGACGTCGTATCAATGTCGATGCGACGTGATCACGTCGCATCGACGTTGATACGACGTCATTTTGATGTTGTGTGCCTTCTGGGTTGCTCCTTGCTCCTCTTTTCCACAATATTTCGTTACCTCTTGTTAGATTTTCATTTTTAAACAAGGATCAGACTCTCACTTCGAGATAAGCGGTTATTCGAGAAACGAAATCGAGATAACGAGAGTCGACTGTATTTTACGGCCGCCACACTGCACTTACATTAGCTGTAGTGAAGATAAATATCTTTTTAAAGAAATGGCCTTTGATAAATTTCGGATGTTAAGTACATTAAGACATATGTACGCAGTTTGAAAAAATGACTGGAATAACAGAAGTCGGATTTAAAAAAAAAATGCTGAAAATTCGCTGAATAATATATACCCTTGCATACCCCAATTTACACTATATAGTATTGAGGAATGTGGGGTTATACATTAATTCACTTTTTAATGTAACGTGTAAACAGAAAAGTGCGAGACTATGCAGTCTGGTCAGGGATTATGTTACTTGCATAAGGAATAAGGACTATTTTCTTGCTTTGCGCATTGCAGAATGAGCGATCATATTTAAGGGGAAAAGATACACTTTTAAGTGTGTGTATGTGGGGGTGGGGGAGGGGGGATGGGTGGGGGGGACAACGTAAAAATTATTTTTGTTTCCCTTCTGAAAGGAATCTTCTCAAAAAGGGAAGACTTTGCTCCCAAGGGGATAACTTCTTTCCTTTTAGAGAAGACCCTTTTTCAGAAGGGGTTTGGAACGCAGGGTAAACAGAAAGTCACTAAAGTTGTCTCCCTTGTAAAATATGGCGGAAAATCTACCAAGTATACAACTGTATCAAGCCCTCTAACATCCTCTTGCTACATGCAAATGTTCTTTGGAGATTTCCCAAATATAAAGGTAGAAGCAGGTTTATGGAGGTAATAATAATAACTGCATGGTTTATGTTTAACGCTAAGCATGCTGGGTAAAAACCTTTCAGCAGACGACAGTTTGAAATATTTTTCTTTTTAGAATATCCAGGAAATATTATTTTACTTTTCATGCAAATTGTCTATTTAATTTGCATGAAATGTCAAAAGCTATTTTCTAGACAAAATAAAAAAACAATATCATCAATTTGTCGACTGCTTAATTTGTCAAGAGAGTGGTTACGGTTAACCAACGTTCTGAAAGTCCCGAAATAGAACGTAACCTTGAAAGAGCCAAGCACGACATTCTCAAACGTAGCAGACGACAATATATATTTTAATAAAATTATTTTTCAGAGAAAAGAAGACTTGACATTTCATTTGAATCAGACGATTCGCATGAAATATCAAGTTTTATTTTCTCTGAAAAACAGAATAATCAAAATGTCGTCTGCTGCAGTTGTGATTGGCGCTTTGAGGGTTAATTGCTCTCCGAGAGATAATATTAATTAGTGGGCATGTGCAGTTGTCTGCAGAGGTAAACATGCAAAAAAATCTTAAAGATACTTAAAGCTAACTAGTGCCAACAGCGAACGTTCAGACTAGCCTGCACAGTCTCTGCAATCTGCTTGAGTTCTCGATTTTCGACTAAAGACACATACTCATTCAATATCCCCAAGGACCTTCAGAAACCAGTGACTGTCGCAAGTCGTCACCCAGTCGGCATTCTACGTAAATCTATATTGGGCCGTCATCGGCCCGTCAGGGTAGCTGACGGGCCGCTGACGGCCCGATGTCGATTTACGTAGAATGCTAGCTGGGCAGATATTTCATTAAAATCATTCATGTTTTCTGAGAAAATATTTCAAAATGCCACCTGCTGTGCTCCGAGATGTATTTTGATTCTTGATATCATTAATGACTAACAATACAAAGAATTCTGAAGACATGTTCTAAAATAGATTTAGCAAGCATTCCTTGAAAACAAAAACAAAAAACATGACAACCAAACCTGAGCCAAAACTACATTAAAAAAATCATGCAATAAACAATTGTGTCTGAAACAAAGAAGACCTAGTTTCTTTTTATAAACAAACGTTTGCAAGAAAACAACAACCGTATGATAATCGTGTCTGAAAAAAAACAATAAAAAAAAAAACAAACAAAAAAACATATGCTATCGTTTTCACACTAAGTGTTCGGACAGAGAGACAGGCCTCAGCAGACAGTTTGATCACGGATCAGGCGCCGTAAAATCGGTTTACATCACAAAAACATACCTATATAATTTTGACCCCCTTAAACCCCACTTTTATATAGTAAAACTTGGGTTATACAGGGGTATATATTATTTTTCTTGTTTCTGCTCAAAAACATAGATTGTGGGTACTCGTTAGAACCGCCTCGCCAAGGCGGTTCTAACGAGTACCACAATCTATGTTTTGAGCAGAAGTATGAAAAATATCAGAATTTTATCCGAAAATTTTCATTTTTTGGTGGTAAAATTTTCAGTGTATATTTGAATAGGCGTGCTTTCGTAATGAAGACATATAAAGATGTTGCAAAAATAGACTTTTTCAAACTGTAGGTCAGGTAAAGTAAGGAGTTAGGGTGGACGGATATTTAGGGTAAATAAAGTATACATTACGAAAACACGCCTATTCAAATATATAGAACATTTCATCTCCAAAAACTGAAAATTTTCAGATAAAAAACTCCGATATTTTTCACATTTCTGCTTAAAACATAAATTGTGGGTACTCGTTAGAACCGCCTCGATGAGGCGGTTCTAACGAGTATCCACAATCTATGTTTTGAGCAGAAATAAGAAAAAATAACGTTTACCCCTGTATACCCCAGTTTTACTATATAAAAGTGGGGTTTAAGGGGGTCAAAATTATATAGGTATGTTTTCGTGATGTCTAATCTAACACAGAAATCCATCAACTATATGTTAAACGATGTGTATAAACTGACATATCATTCGAAATAAATAAATACGATCGACTCTCGTTATCTCGAAGTCCAAGATACTCTCTGAAATACTTCGAGATATCCGTAACTCGACATATTAGATTTGTAGAATTGAGGAAAAAATAAATCGAACCTCCACATTTCACAAATGAATATGTAATTTGACCCCTGAAATTAGAGATATATTGAAAATATTGTGGAAAAATAGGAAAATTAGGAGCAATTTCTTTTCTTTTCCACAATATTTTCTTACCTGTTGTTAGATTTTCGTGTTTAAATAGGGACCGGATTTTCACTTCGAGATAACGAGAGTCGACTGTATAGATCACACCTCACAATGGACAACGCAAATCCCATGTACAGATTGTCCTTGCAAGGAAAGTAAACATTCATTTAGGAGTTAATTAGAATAACAATTCAGTTATTCTTCAACGATAATTTTACTTTACGGCAAAATCCTAATTTACCCTTGTTGCTACTGTCTGTTTGTAAATATCTTAACCTTAAAGCGTTAATCAAACTGCAGCTGCGAAAACCTGATTTGTTTTAAAAGAAAAAATTCTTAACATTTCAAGTGACTTCACATGGAATGCCAAGTCTTATTTTCTCTGAATAATATTGATAATAATAATAACAATAATAATATTAATAATAATTATAATAATAATAATGCTACAATTCAGTTTGCTTAGCGCTTTAAGGGTTAATATATTATGTGGTAAAAGGAATGTAATCTTACGTTACCTGTAAGAGGACCATCTCAATTAAGAACGTTTTATAAATATAAACGGAACCAACTATAAGGTTAATTTCATATCAGTACTTCATTTTATATCAGCATCAGTACGAGGTATAAGAACCAGTATCGAAGAATAGTAACTAATATCGACGTATAGTCACCGGCACCGAAGACTAGTCACCAGCACCGAAGTATAGTCACCAGTACCGAAGTAGTCACCAGTACCGAAATAAAGTTACCAGCACCGAAGTATAGTCACCAACATCGAAGTGTAGGCACTGGCACCGAAGTGCAGTCATCAATACCGAAATGTAGTCTTCATCATAGAAGTATAGCCACCAGTATATAAATATAGTCACTAGCATAGTGTAGTCGCTGGCATAGATGTATAGTCACCAGCATCGAATTATAGCTATCAGCTTAGTACATATGTAGTTTAGTCACCAGCATAGAATGATAGTCACCGAGAACCGAAGCATAGTAACCAGCATCGACGCATGGTCAACACAACTGAAGAACAGTCACCAGGCTCTACTTGATTACATTCTTAGTTACCAACTGTGCGTGTATATGTTTTATTATGGTAAAAATTATTTAATTATGAGAAATAATTTCCTTTGAATAGTAGTCTGCATTCACCGTCCGTCCGGGCTTCATCATGTGTACTAAGACGACCCCTCTGATGTCCAGGAAGACGATACACATCACTTTTCCCATGTACTTTATTGCCTTCGCCTTCTTTGGTGGGGGACTGTTATGATTTTTCCACACCATCGACATCCGTTTGTCCTTGGGTTTGTAGTAATGGATCCAGGTCTCGTCCGTGGTGATGATACGGGACAGGAATGTGCTGTCACTTTCAACCTTACGAAGAAATGTCATGGAGGCTGAAACTCGAACCTGTTTTTCTTCTTCCGTTAATAACCTGGGAACCCACCGAGCGCTCACATGCGACATTTTCAACTGAGAAGTTATTATCCGCTGAACACTAGACTTATTAATTCCACTACACTCCGACACTTCTCTCACTGTCTTACGCCTGTCGCCGTCATTGACGTGCTTCGTTGCCTTAACGTTACCGACATTCATGTATGGTTTCCGTCCACGCTGTGCACTATCAGTCCAACCATCGCTAAATCGACTATGCCATTTAAAAACAAGGCTCCTCGAAACACCACTGTATCTGTCTGCGAATTTCAGTTTCTTGTAAGTGTCTGTTGGGGTCATGCCGGTTTGCATACAGAACTGGATCGCCGTTCGGCGCGCTTTCTCTTCCTCTAACGTCGCCAATTTCATTAGGTTGGTATTTCAACGGCCTATATTCAAAGGTGCGCCATTTTCAAACACAGGAGCTTGACGTTGGATAATTTCTACTTATAGGACTTGTCCCTAAGGAACAAGCCTTATAAGTATTTATCCAACGCCAAGTTCCTGTGTTTTCAAACAAATAACATTTGACGTTCGAAATCTTCTCTGATGACGTCAAAATAACATTGCTATAAGCAGACGATACGTGTTTGCGCTATATGTTAACATGGCTGAAAAATATTATTTTACTGAGCACGCAGATAATGATTTCAATGCGATTTTTTAGGTTGTGCCGGGTGCGCATACATTGACCTAATCGATCACGCTAAATTCACAAGTTGTACATTTAAATATACCATCTGTGCATCTGTTTTACTGAAATTAAATGGGGGAAGGTATTTGTAGAATATTATGACGATCGGACGTCAAATGAAAAAAAATACAAGTAAAGTCCACGTTTTACTAGGACAACTCTCGTATATTCGCCAGCATCGATGTAAAGTCACCAGGACCGAAGTATAGTCACCAGCATCGAACTAAATTCACACAAGTATTGTTCGCCAGCATCACGGTAAATTTACAAGTACTGAAGTATTTGTCACCAGCACTGCCGTATAGTCACCGCCATCCACGTATAGTCACTAGTATCGACGTGAAGCAGCACCGAAGTTAATTCACCAGTACCTTAGTATTATGCAGCAAAGAAGTAAAGTAACCAGCTATAGGAATATAGTTACAGCACCGCGGTATAGTCGAAAGGATCGAAGTATAGTCACCAGCATAGAAGTTTAGTCACCACCATAGTAGTGCAGTCAACTGCACCAGCGTATATTCACCAGCATCTACGTATAGTCACCAGCATCGAAATAATGTCACCAGCATGGAAGTATAGTCACCAGCACCGACGTATATTTACTAGCATCGAAATATAATCACCAGCATCGGAGTTAAAACACCAGCACCTACGTAGTCTTCAGCAAAAAAGCATAGTCACCAGCATCGACGTATAGTCACCGGCACCGATATGTTGTCACCAGCATCGATGTATAGTCACCAGCTGCGACGTATAGTCACCAGCATAGAAGTATGGTCACTAGCACCGAAGTATACTTACCAGCCCATAATATAGACACCAGCATTGAAGTATAGTCATTAGCATAGAAGTATAGTCACCAGCATCAAACTGTACATACCAACACCGAAATATAGTTATGAGCATAGAAGTAACATCAAAGGACTGATAGTCCTAAGAGTCTGCTAGCTTGTAAAGTACTAATGGAGTGCTGTGTATCTTCTATGCAATTTTACACAATACATGCAAAGAAGATAGACGACATTCCAATGCTACCAATACTATACGATAAGATGGAGCTCTATGGAATATATCAAGCATCTGGGCATTGCACTTCCTGAATAGAAGACTTTCTTTAAAAACTCTTAAATTCTGCTGGTAAGTGCATGTCCTTGACAAATCTGACCTCAAGGCCAAGTCTTGGAGAAATTTCAAACTACACTGAAAGATGATTCTGCATGCAAAATTTCTAGCTAGGACGGACAAATACGGATGGACTCACTAATATACACTTAAATGCAGCTATGGTGACTATGTCTTGCTCAGCGCAAGCGGGCTTGACAAAAAGGAAGATATTTGTTCAAGTTATTTTTCTTCAAACTATTAGCACATTGTTGACAGATCCATTCCTTATCCTCCACACTTTTATGTCCTAATGTACAGAGTCTTATCATCTCGGACTTTAGACCCTGAATATCAAATTTAACATCAGAATGTCTGAAAAATGTTTGACAACAACTTGTACATATGTACTGGGGACCACAAGACACCAACTTGTGAAACTGTGTGACTATAGCACTTTCTTTGTTTTTACAATTCTTACTGCTCAAACCATCTTTTGATGTGTCACTTAACTTAAGTTTCTTATTCAGGGAGGTTTGCAATTCTTCACATATAAGGGGTGAATCAAGTAATGCGGAACTGTGTTCATTTAAGCTGTCAGCAAGCTGGGAGGAAGCATAAGGCTGTGATGGACACAACTCAAATGAAATACATTCTTGTAAAGGAGGATAGGTAGTTATGTCACAAATTTGAAACCCAGCTCATTGGTATCATTTTATGGTCTCCCTGCAAACATGAGATATACAGAGCGAATGCAAATCAAACTGACTCACCGCTGTTGTAGTAAAGGAATTATCAAAACTAAACAATCTACGCAAATGTAAGGAAAATGCCAGTTATATTTGTTTTCTTTAACAAAATGTTTTTGCCATTAACATTTGGCATTCCATCTGAAGCTCTTGCATGTGACTCAAAAAGGTAGAAACAATCACCTTGTTCCAATAATGCAATAGAAAAGCCGTTGCAAATGAAGACTGCATATGGGTTGAATGAGAAAGTCATAGTGAGTCCTGTCTCTAAATCAAGGAAAGGATACTCCACTAAGGATAAGATATTTAAATTTCCTGAAAATGTTTTTTTTTCTTTTTTTTTTTTTTTTTTTTTTCACTTTCCAGGGATAATGCTGGTTGTCAAGTGAAAAATAAGATGGCAAATCACATGGCTCTAAATAGTCATGATATGTCTTGGCATTCTTTTTTGCATACTTGTATAATTTATCTCCTGCAAACAGAATTTCATTCATGTTGTTGACATTCAACTTGTTGGTACAGATCCTTTTCTGTACAGCTTTCACCAATAATACTAAACAACATGGTAGGCATTGACGCCCTCTTGAATCAGGACTAAATATCCCATCTCTTTGATGGATACTTCCTTGCAATAATACAGATGCATTTTCTTGTAGCGACACCGCCTCGTGGCTGCGAAGAAGCAGCCGCGAAGAAGCAGCCACGACGGTGGCGTCAAATGATAACACGTATGGAATAGAACAGAATTGTGTGTACGGACCCTTGCCGTGGCCTGAAAAGTCGCAATGATTAAAGCGAATAACACCGAGTGTTTCGACTGAGACATGTGATGTCAGTCAGCCAATGAAAGTGCTCAGCGATACGTATCGTGTCTGGTTTCCGACCTTCTGGGTGTTGCGACAACTGTGTGTGTTGTCGTATGACAACCAGCTTGTTTACTAGAATCTACCGGCTGTCGAACAGTTTATTTTTCGCGAGGCTACAGACATGAAAGCTTCTTTTACCTGCATTTTTGAAATTCATGGTGTGTCGCACGCGAAAAACAACAGATACTTGTTCAGTTCTTCAGCAAAATTCCTGATGCCGTAAAGTGCATTTCATGTAGGCAACCGGTAGCACAGGAGCTTGACGTTTGCTAATTTCTACTTATAGGGCCTGTCCCTACGATTATGAAATAATCGAAGGTTCGAAGGACAGGCCCTATAAGTAGAAATTATCCAATGTCAAGCTCCTGTGACCGGTAGTGTAGCGTAACTTGGTACCTATTACCGGCGTGCACTGATTATCGGGTATTCAGAAATCACGACCCACAGACCACGGCCCCCGCCCATCGGGGCCAGGGAAGTAGTTGGGCTGCCTATAGTCTCCAGGGCAGAGTTGCCTTAGGCAGGGCCTGTTCATCATGTGATCGGGTTTGGTAAAAGTCCCACAAATCTGGAGGCAGTATCTTTAAATGGATACATTGTTGCATTTTTTTTCTTTTCTTTTTATTCGCTAGAATCATCATACAGCAAATACAATGTATAAATAGACTCTAAGGCTGGCTAATCTGGTCGATTATCACTCCTGTCATTGTGATTGATTATTTATCACAAAAGATTTGGTCAATTTACTTGTCTGTCTGAGCAGGACTCTTCCCATGTTATACTTTACTGTATGTATTTGGTCAAATAGGCCTGAGCAAACAGTGTAGACCCAGATGGGATGCCGCAAAATGTGGCGTCTCATTGATTATAAGACATCTGTAATGATAATCATTTTTGTGGAATTTATAGATCAGTTAATGAATTATCTGATTAATTTTGTCAGCCTAAATAGTCTGTGTGAATAAAAGTAATATACTCCATGTATTTTCGCGTTAAATTCAATATTGCGTTAAACTGATTTCTCAATGAAAATAAACGGCAGCGCCACCTACCTGCTGGATGTTTTAAATACAAAGTCACGCTTTAGTGGGCAAGGTTTGTTTTCAGAAATACACTATTGTTTTGTGATTTCCGCTTAGAAAAGAAATATATTGACCGTGGTGATAACAGTCCTTAATGACATTTACACCTATATCTATTAAATCAATTTTTACAGCTAAGACTAACTTATTTTTTCTATGAAAATATCAAATCTAAGGTACCGTATTAATCCGCCTATAAGACGGGGATTTTTCCAAAAAAAAAAAAAAAAGCCCCCAAAAATCCAGACCCATCTTATAATCAAGATCTTTGGCCATATCGGTATTTTCGGCAAAGTCCGGTGGTGCCACGTGGTCACGGAAAATGCCGATCTTCGAAACCGGTAGAAGGATATAATGTTTACCTTCGTCCCTTGACAGAAATAGCAGCAAGGTAATTTTGTAGGTGAAGTACCGAATTTTTCTGTGTATTACTCGCACTCGTGTATAACACGCACTGAATATTTGCTAAATAGTTTTGAAATAAAAAAAAAGAGATGTTCTATGTAAAACACGAAGAATTTATCTGTGCGTTATTTACTAAGTTACCAGATACTAAGTGTCAAATTTCACTAGGATTGAGTTGAAAATGGCCGAACTCGGAAGATTTAGAGTAGAAACAGGCCGAATTTACGATAATGCTAACTGAATTTTCGTTGTGCAGCTCTGTTACCATGGGCCTCAGGCAACTTGATGTAGTGTAGGCAGTTCTTTGCTTCCCCACTGCAGACGCTATGATAATAAAAATGTAGTTATTTCTTTTGTGTTCTCATAATTAACACCTTCTTTGTGTCACTTTCTTAACTGAGACGTGAAATTATCAACTCAGTGCCTCAGGGCAATGCAAACAACAACTAAAGTCGACTAGTTGTCATTCTGACTGCCAATTAACCAATTAAGTGCACAGATGTATGCTGGTAGTTTGATTTTCTTTATCATAAACATTGTTTATTTCAAACAATCTTTTTGGTAAGTTGGAAGAAAAGTTTAAATAAAAAAAAAAAAAGATAAACATATGCCCAGTCAGCATTCTACGTAAATCTATATCGGGCCGTCATCGGCCCGTCAGGGTAGCTGGCGGGCCGATGACGGCCCGATGTAGATTTACGTAGAATGCTAGCTGGGTGGTAAGAAAATAAAAGATAAAATGCAAATGACCGATCTACCTACCTCAAAAGCCCAGTTGGTTTTGTTTATTATCAATAATTTTAATAATTGCATAAACTTAAATACTTTTTTATTTTTTCAATGTATGATCGTTCGTGCCAATATTTATGTTCTACCAAATTTATTTCCTATTTTGAACTACAATAAATCAGTTGTGCAGGCCGATTTATTCAAGTTACGGTTGAGTCTTGTCAAAGTCCGGTAATCAATACAGATTCATATGCATATGCCTGTTTGAGTAGTTTCCCTTTGAAGAGATCACATGATCAGCAAAATAAAAAAGCGTAAACAAAAAAAGCATGGACATGAAAAGGATATCAAATTACTACAAATCAGATCGAGTTGCTTGTTTTGAGCTGCCAGAACCCTGGTATGGGCGAGATAGGTATAAAAAATCATGAATATCTTATAGCAATCATTCTATTTCGCATTTTTAACGGGCGATCGTGAATGTCATGAGTTTTCGCGACCGATTATCTTGGTGATTTCTGTCCCGATTTTGGTGTTCCTATAAATAATACACATCGGATTTTTAGAAACGTTTTCTGGGTAAATAAGGTGCGTGTTATACACAGTTAAATACGGTATGCATGCTTGTAAGTGGTGTTGGGAGTTTTTTTTAATTCCTGCTCTGTGATAAATTCACTTACAAATCTGACCAATCATCGCCGATGTCTTCATGTACTTTAGGAATTTCTGAGTGGCAGGGAATGTCTCCGACAGGCGACTTTTTTAACCCATCTTATAATTAATTAAAAGCAAAATCCTGCCTGAGAAGGGCCCAAAAACAGCCCCCGTCTTATAAACAAATCGTCTTATAGGCGGATTAATACGGTATCCGTACTTTATTTTGAAAATGGCCAAAAACTGCAAAAATCACATTACAATTACATGATGATTTTCTGCCAAAAATTTAATTAACGCGAAGTTACATGGCTTTTGGTTCAAAATGGCGGCAACATGGTTGGCTTGTTTACACAAATGCTTTCACAAATCAAATCCAAAGAACTGCATTATTTGTACATAAAATAAATGCTCAGATAATAATTTAGATGACTTCAGAATTATTTTCAGCATTTGTCTCTGTAAGTAGTTATGATGAAACGTTTTACCATTAGTAACGTGAAAATACATGAAACCGGGCTAAATAATAACAGCAAAAAATTCTAAGATGTGAATTATATGGGACTAGACTTAAAAAATACAGTAATTATTATACTGTACACATATGTATAGTAAAAACTTAGCAAACTAGATCACAAATCTTGATTTTGATCATGGTTCTGTTAGACATCCCAGTAGGGCTAGCTGTTGAAAGAACATAAGCATTAAAAGCTCTACACAGCTTATGTTGTCTATTTCGTAAATTCTTATATGCAACCTTTTATTTAAGGCTCTTTATCTTTATTTATAATGACTGAAATATGTTTTACCCACACTCCTCAATTATCTGGACAATTTTTATTAGCTGCAAAAATACCAAGAATATTTTGAATCCTCAAAGTCATAGTGACATGCCCATGCTCCAACTCTGCACACACATAAGCATATAGGTGTAGGCAAGTGAATTTTGTTGTCTGAACACTAAAGCTGGCACAACTGATCAGATACAGTCATTTGGCTAGAACCAGGTAAAGTTATGCTTCATAACAATTTCCAAATAAGTGGCTGATCAAAATTTGGACTTTATTGGCTGATACAGAGTACTAGCCTTCCTTGAAATATCACACCAAAGACTTTGTCCTTCACCTTAGGTTATCTGCCCTTGTGATGAATGTGAAGTTCTCCACTGATTTTGCTAGTTCCAAATAGTTTCGCTAGTTCGGAATAATAAATGAGGGATCTGTAAAAATCCCTCACATAATGCAACAGCCTCTATATATTATTTTATCAACTTGGATAATGTGTTACGGAGAAAATTAATTCAATATAAGACATTTGTCGCAAAGCGACATGTTCACAAAGACCTTAAAACAGATCCTTTAAGCAAAAATCGTATAATTCATGGCATAACAATTTTTTGGCATGTACACCCTCCTTACTGCAAAATTTAGCTCCTATTTTCTGGATTTAATAATCTTTCCGATATAAATATATTTCAATGAGGTTTAAGAAGTTGAAAGGAGTATGTGCATAAGGTCCTATTTTCCCCCTTCTGAAGCCCGAAAATAAAATATGCTTGCAGTAAAATTATGCGTTAATTAATCCAATTGTAGCTTGTGTTTAGCACTGTGTGATGCCGCTACAAAGTCTCCCTGCACTTTGTCAAAGTACAGATAATATATAAGCAACAACATGAAAAACCTGTCCGAGGTTTTCGACCAAATAAGACTCAGACCTGCTTACTCAGCCGTAGACTGGCTAACTCGGCCATTGTGCCAGATTAGCTAGTCTTGAAAGTTTTGATAGGTTGTTTACTGTCTAGACAGCCAACAACAACGGTGCTGATCAGACTGCGCATAGCAAAAACCACGTGTCTTTGTTGTTCGCATATGGCATAAGATTTTTATCCCATGAAGAGGCTCATATATCGCTTCAATAGTCTGTCACATGTCTGAGATTCTTGTACATACACTACATCAATATCTACACTCCTTTAAACACAGCATGTGAACACCTTACCCGAAATTTGATTTCTGGGTCGGTTACTCACCTCAACTCCTTACCATACTTTATTTAAAATTGAACAAGAGGCCCACGGGCCACTCACCTGAGTAGCATTGTGAGTGCAGATATGCAGATGTTATGTAACATTTTTCCAATCCTGTCATCGCAACTAATGAAAAGATCATCCTTTAAGCAGTTCTTAATTTTTAAGATGAATATTATATATGGCAAGACAGTCAATGGAGCGTGATCATTTGAACAAACTCTCAATCACATTTCAACAGTAGGATCAATGTGAAATTTGGTTGCTATTGCCTAAGTGGTTTCTGAAGAATCATGATTTTATACATGTAAACAGCACAGTGGCAGGGAAATATAATAAACATAAACAAGATGGTAGCCATCTTGGATTTCCAATCAGAATGACTTTTAGCTACTGTTGATCTACAAGTCACTTCGATACTTCCAATGAACTTTAAGTCAATTGCCCTTTCGGTTCAGGGGAAAAAGTTCAAAACAGATTTTCAAGATGGCCACCATAGCCGCAATTTGAGATTTCTTATCGCAACCATTTGAGCGTTTTTTGATCTACAAGTCACCCTGATGCTTCCTACCAAGTTTCGAGTCAATAAATGGTCTTTCAGTTCAGAAGAAGTAAAGAAAAATAGATTTTCAAGATGGCCGCCATCTTGGATTTCCAATCGGAAGGATTTTAGCTATTTTTATATCAACATGTCATCCTGATGCTTCCTACCAATTTTCAAATTAACTGGCCCTTTGGTTCAGGAAAATAAGTGAAAGGAAAAGAGTTTCAAGATGGCCGCCATGACAGCCATCTTGGATTTCCTATCCAAACAATTTAAGCTATTTTAGATCTACAAGTCACCTAAGTGCTTCCTACCAAGTTTCGAGTCAAAAGGCCCTTTCAATTCAGGAGAAGAAGCGAAAAATAGATTTTAAAGATGGCTGTCATAGCGGCCATCTTGGATTTCTGATAGGGATGATTTTATCTATTTTTGATCTACAGGTCACCCTGATGCTTCCTACCTAGTTTAAAGCCAATAAGCCTTTTGATTCAGGAGAAGAAGTGAAAAATCTACATTTTCAAAATGGCCACCATGGCAGCCATCTTGGATTTCCAATCAGAACGATTTTAGCCATTTTTAATCTATAAGTCACCCCGATGCTTCCTACCAACTTTCAAGTCAACTAGCTTTTGGGTTTAGGAGAAGAAGCGAAAAAAAGATTTTCAAGATGGCCACCAGGGTGGCCCTCTTGGACTTCCGATCAGCATGATTTTAGCTATTTTTGATCTACAAGTCACCCTGATGCTTCCTACCAAGTTTGGAGTCAGTTGGCCTTTCGGCTCAGGAGAAGAAGCGAAAAATAGATTTTCAAAATGGCCGCCATGGTGGCCATCTTGGATTTCTGTTTGGAATGATTTTAGCGTCTTTTGATCTATAAGTCACCCCTATGCTTCCTAGCAAGTTTGGAGTCAATTGGCCTTTCGGTTAAGGAGAAGAAGCGAAAAATAGATTTTCAAGATGGCTGCCATGGCGGCCATCTTGGATTTCCGATCAGCATGATTTTAGCTAATTTTGATCTACAAGTCACCCTGATGCTTCTTAGCAAGTTTGGAGTCAATTGGCCTTTCTGTTCAGGAGAAGAAGCGAAAAATAGATTTTCAAGATGGTGGTCATCTTGGATTTCTGATCAACACGATTTTAGCTAGTTTTGATCTACAAGTCACCCCGATGCTTCCTAGCAAGTTTGGAGTCAATTGGCCTTTCGGTTCAGGAGAAGAAGCTAAAAATAGATTTAAGATGGCTGCCATGGCGGCCATCTTGGATTTTCGATTGGCAAGATTTTAACTATTTTTGATCTACAAGTCACCCCAGTGCTTCCTAGAAAGTTTGGAGTCAATTGGCCTTTCGGTTCAGGAGAAGAAGCGAAAAATAGATTTTCAAGATGGCGGCCATGGCGGCGATCTTGGATTTCCGATCGGCATGATTTTAGCTATTTTTGATGTACAAGTCACCCCGATGCTTCCTACAAGTATCGAGTCAATTTGCCCAGGGTTGTAGGAGTAGGCTTTTAAATCAATTGTTGACGTCGCATGACGGACGACGGACATTGACTGACCACAATAGTTCACCATGAGCACTTTGCGCTCAGGTGAGCTAACAAGTACAATTTACTACCGAATGTTTTGTCTAAAATAGCTCAATGGGTGGCAAACAGTTTAGCCCCTGATGTGACACCGCATTTTGTAGCATCTCATGGGGGTTTACAATGTTTGCTCGGGACTGTCTGGCCAAATACATCCAGTAAAGTATGACCAATTTCAATATAATTTTGCAAGAGTGTTACTTTGATGATCCTCTACCAAGATTGTTCAAGCCATTTGGATTCGTCAAAAAACATGGCCGCCAGGGGGCGGGGCTTATTTTCCCTTTATATCTATATAGAAAACTTTAAAAATCTTCTTGTCAGAAACCACTGGACCAATTTCAATATAAGTTTGTTTGGTGATCCTGTACCAAGATTGTTCAAGCCATCTGGATTCGTCAAAAAACATGGCTGCCAGGGGGCGGAGCTTATTTTTCCTACTTGTATATATCTATATGGAAAACTTTTAAAAGCTTCTTGTCAGAAACACTGGACCGATTTCAATATAATTTTACAGAAACGTTCCTTTAGTAATCCTCTACCAAGATTGTTCAAGCCATTTGGATTCCTCAAAAAACATGGCCACCAGAGGGCGGGGCTTATTTTCCCTATATATCTATACAGAAAAGTTTAAAAATCTTCTTGTCAGAAACCACTGGACCGATTTCAATATAACACGGCAGGAATGTTTCTTTTGTAACTTTCTACCAAGATTGTTCAAGCCGTCATGATACGTCAAAAACCATGGCCGCCAGGGGGGGGGGGGACTTTTTTTTTTTTAACTCACCTGACCTCTGCTCAGGATGAGCTGTAGTGATCACTTTTCCTCCGTCCATTAACATTTTCAAATGACTTCTCCTCTGAAGCCGCTGAGCCAATTTTGCTCAGATTTCATGTGGAGCCTCCTTAGGGTGGGGGAACGTAAGATTGCTAAAATGGTCATGGTCCGTTGACCTAAGATGGCCTCCATGCACATATATGGTAAAAACCTTTAAAAATCTTCTCCATAACCGAGGATGCCTTGGGGCTGAATCTTTGCAAGAATCATCAGGGACAAGAGGTCTACCAAAGTTGTTATAAGATTTGTCGTACGTTGGCATTTGACCTTTTTACGGCAAGGTCAAGTTTGCTTCCCTATGCTTTTGTATGGGAAAAACCTTTAAAAATCTTCTTCTCCAAAACCGAGCATGCCTTGTGGCTGAATCTTTGCACATATCATCGGGAATGGGAGGGCTACCAAAGTTGCTAAAATAATGGTTGTACATTGACATTTGACCTTTTTGCGGTAAGGTCAATTTTGCTTCCTTATGCATTTATATGGGAAAAATGTTCAGAATTTCAAATAACATCTCCTCTGGAGCCTCTGGGCCAAATTTGCTCAAATTTCATATTGAGCCTCCTTAGGTTGGGGGAACAAAGATTGCTAAAATGGTCGCAGTTCATTAACCAAGATGGCCGCCATGCCCATATATGGTAAAAACATTTAAAAATCTTCTTCTCCAGAACCGAGGATGCTTTGGGGCTGAATCTTTGCATAATTCATCGGGGACGGAGGGTCTACCAAAGTTGCTAAAATTTGACCTTTTTACGGCAAGGTCGTTTGCTTCCCTATGCATTTATATGGGAAAAAAACATTTAAAAATGTTATTCTCCAAAATCGAGGATGGCATGTGGCTGAATGTTTGCATATATCATCGGGAACGGGCGGTCTACCAAGGTTGCTAAAATAATTGTCATACATTGACATTTAACCTTTTTACGGCGGGGTCAAGTTTGCTTCTGTATGCATTTGTATGGGCCCCATACATTTGTATGGAAAAAATGTTGATAATTTCAAATGACTTTTCCTCTGAAGCCTCCGGGCCAGTGTTGCTCAAATTTCATGCAGAGCCTCCTTGGGCAGGAGAATGAAAGATTGCTAAAATGGGCATGGTCCATTGATCAAAATGGCTGCCATGCCCATATAATGGTAAAAAAAAAATTACAAATCTTCTTCTCCATAACCAAATAAGCCCTGGGCCCTTATCTTTGCACAAATTATGGGGGACAGGAGAGCTACCAAAATTGCTAAAATGATGGTTCTATGTTGACGTTTGACCTTTTTACCTCCAAGGTCAAATTTGCTTCCCCATGCATTTGTATGGGCCATATACATTTATATTGAAAGTATTCAAGTGAATTGTAGATCAACAGTTGTTAAAATTGTTCTGATTGGAAATCTTAGATGGCCATCATCTTGTTTATATTTATTATATTTCTCTGCCACTGTGCTGTTTAAATGTATAAAATCATGATTCTTCAGAATCCACTTAGCCAATTTCCACCAAATTTCACATTGATCCTACTGTTGAAATGTGATTGATGGTTTATTCAAATGATCATGCTCCATTGACTGTCAGGCCCATATATTCTTCTTTAAAACTAAGAACTGCTCAAATGATGATCTTTTCATTAGTTGTGATGATAGGATTGGAAAAATGTTGCATAACATCTGCATGTCTGCAGTGACTCAGGTGAGCGAGCCGTGGCCCGTGGGCCTCTTGTTTCCCTATATATCTATATAGAAAACTTTAAAAATCTTCATGTTAGAAAGCACTGGACCGATTTCTATATAACTAGGCAAAAATGTTTCCTTGGTGATCCTCTACCAAGATTGTCCAAGCCGTCATGATTTGTCAAAAAACATAGCAGCTAGGGGGCGGGGCTTATTTTCCCTATATATATAGAAAACTTTAAAAATCTTCTTGTCAGAAACCACTGGACCGATTTCATTAATACTTGGCAGGAATCTTTCCTTTTGACCCTTAACCAAGATTGTTCAAGTTATCATGATTTGTCAAAAAAACATTGCCGCCAGGTGGTGGGTGGGGAGGGAGGCTTAATTTCCCTATATATCTATATAGAAAAGTTTAAAAATCTTCTTGTCAGAAACCAATGGACCAATTTCAATATAGCTTGGCAGGAATGTTGCTTTGGTGACCTGCTACCAAGATTGTTCAAGCAGTCATGATTCGTCTAAAAAAAATTCTGCCAGGGGGTGGGGCTTATTTTCCCTATATATCTCTATAGAAAACTTTAAAAATCTTCTTGTCAGAAACCACTGGACCGATTTCATTATAACTTGGTAGAAATCTTTCCTTGTTGACCCTCTACCAAGATTGTTCAAGTTATCATGATTCGTCAAAAAACAATGGCCGCCACTGGGAGGGGCTTATTTTCCAAATATATCTATATAGAAAAGTTTAAAAATCTTCTTCTCAGAAACCAATGGACCGATTTCAATATAACTTGGCAGGAATGTTTCTTTGGTGACCCTCTACCAAGATTGTTCAAGCCGTTATGATTCATCAAAAAACATGGCGGCTAGGGGGCGGAGCATATTTTCCCTATATAGAAAACTTTAAAAATCTTCTCGTAAGAAACCGTTGGATTGAGTTCAATGTAACTTGACAGGAATGTGCTTTGGTGACCTTCTACTAAGATTGTGCCCTCATGATACGTCAAAAAACATGGCCTTCATGGGGCGGGGCTTATTTTCCATATATATCTGTATAGAAAACTTTAAAATTCATCTTGTCAGAAACCACCTGACTGATTTTAATATTACTTGCCAGGAATGTTGCTTTGGTGACCCGCTATCAAGATTGTTCAAGCAATCATGATTCGTCAAAAAACATGGTTGCTAGGGCTGGGGCTTATTTTCCCTATATATCTAAATAGAAAACTTTAAAAATCTTCTTGTCAGAAACCACTGAACCGATTTCAATATAACTTGGCAGGATTTTTCCTTTGGTGACCCTCTACCAAGTTTGTTCAAGCTGTCATGATTTGTCAAAAAACATGGCCGTTAGGGGGTGGGGCTTAATTTCCCTATATATCTATATAAGACATTTTAAAAATCTATTTGTCAGAAACCACTGGACCAATTTCAATATAACAGCAGAATTGTTCCTTTGGTGATCCTCTTTCACTATTCAGTTCAAGCCATCATGATGGATGAAAAAAACATGGCCACTGGGGTGCAGGGTTATAAAATTTATACAAAAATTTTAGAGCAGTAAACTTGGCTGAAACTTCAACAGTAAGTATGCAAAACTGTTTGCTCAGGTGAGCGATATAGGACCATCATGGTCCTCTTGCTTTTTTTTTCCCCCATTGGACCTAGCATGCCAGTTATGCCTGTTTTTGAATCTATTCTGTTCTAAATATCCCCCCCCCTCCCCCCACACACACCCTTGGATGGGGACGCCAGTGCTGATAAGATCTGCACCAAAAGCAATATACCCCCTCCCGCTTGAGCTAGGATTCTGATATTTATGTCTCCTCCCTTTAGGGTAGGGAGATGTGTATTGTTTTTTCCCTCGGGCGTCTGTCACAAAATCTTGTCCACTCTGTAACTTGAAAATGGTTCAAGCTGTCTCCACATAACTTCATATAAATATCAATCAACATTATCTTACATGCAGAGCACAAGAACCATACGTCTTGCATTTATACTTTTTGAGTTATTTCACTTGGAACTTTATGCGTCACAAAATCGTGTCCGCTCTGTAACTTGAAACCTGTTCAAGATATCTTCAAGAAAGGTCATGTAAATATCAATCAGCATTAGACAACATGCAGCGCGCAAGAACCATAACTCTTGCATTTATACTTTTTTGAATTATTATACACCTGTTTGAAAAACGGGACATATTATTTTACGGGGTATGACGTCCGTCAGAAAACTTTTTCGTTTCCGGCTAACGCCTCCTACAGTTTACATCTGATTAAAATGAAACTTGGTATATAGCTAGACCATGATGTGAAGCAGCACATATTGTTTTTGGGCTACAGACCACCAATTATTAGCAGAGCTATGCCCCTTCGAAAATTTCAGAAAACATTTCGTTTCTGGTTAACTCCTACACTTTACATCTGATCAAGCTGAAACTTCATTTATAGTTAGACCATAATGTGGAACAGTGCATATTGTTTTGAGGTTACAGTCCACTTAATATCAGCAGAGTTATAGCCCTTTGAAAATTCCTTTAAACTTTTCGTTTCCGGATAACTGCTCCTACAATTTACATCTGATCAAGCTGAAACTTCATTTATAGTTAGACCAAGATGTGGGGGCAGTGCATATTGTTTCTAGGTCACAGTCCACCAAATATTAGCAGAGTTATGTCCCTTTTAAAATTTCATTAAACTTTTTGTTTCCGGCTAACTCCTCCTACAATTTACATCCGATCAAGCTGAAACTTCATTTATAGCTAGACCATGATGTGGAGCAGCACATATTGTTTCAAGGTTACAGTCCACTAAATATTAGCAGAGTTAAGCCCCATTGAAAATTTCTTTAAACTTCTAGTTTCTGGTTAACTCCTCCTACAATTTATATCCGATCAAGCTGAAACTTCATTTATGCTATAGTTAGACCAAGATGTAGAGAAGGGCGTATTGTTTTGAGGTTACAGTCCACCAAATATTAGCTGAGTTACGCCTAGTGGTGGGACGATTCATCGATGCATTGGTGCATCCCGATACGCTTCATGTATCGATACACATGATGGAGTATCGATATGATGAACGCTTCTATTCAGATTCGCTTATTTGTGTTCATTACATTCTTTAATCCGGTCTACAAAGTGACATTTTCAGAGTGCGATTTTGATTGGATGACGCTTGACTGATAGCCAATTGCATTTTGCTTTACTCTCATTATGATGGCAGACGAAACTGTGGTTGGAATTTATTCGCCGCCCAGCGGTAAAAATACTAGTTCTGTATGGGAATGTTTCGGCCATCCTATTCTTACTTTTGAAGTTAGCCATTTTTAGTGTTTCAGTATTATGGACAATGCATGTTTAAGGGAAACCATATAGTTGGGGTCATAGTGTTGTTCAAACACATGTTCTAGTTCATTATAATTTCAACACAAAAACATGTTGGAACTTATTAGAAGGTCATTCATTGGTAGGGCTCTTTTAATGAATATCCACAACATATATTCCTTAAGAAAAATAAGAAACATGCCAGTAATTTTTATTCAAAAAGTGTGTTATCTAACTGATAATACAGGTAAATAATAACGTTACTTTACGCATGTTAAAGTTAAATAAAAGTGTAGTTAAAAGAGATTCAGAACCACCACAGAGTAATGTACATCCAGTATAGCAACTGTAGTTACTCTGAATTGTTCAGAAGGCGGTGTCGCGAAAAAAGGCATTAACTTAATTACATAATTAGATTTATATGATTTGATGGACCTGGATTTTGCTCTATATCCATATTTTCACACTTTCTTACAACCAGTGGCTTCATCCAATATTAAATTTACATTCAGAGACATGGCTTTGTGTGAAAATTTACTATTCCTTGAAAAACAACCAACATGAACACTTTGTACTACATGCTTTCACTATCAATTTAATTTCTCAAAATCAGTCAGATGGAAATGCATTCTACTTCTTTTAATGTATAAATAAGAATGGGTCTTTACTGAGGCATCTGTGTAAAACAGATATACATAAATAATCTAACCATGTACTGAAAAACTAAATACAATTATTTCTCTTCTGTTTTGTTTCTTTCTTCACAAAAAAAAAAAATCCATTTTATTATCTGCATATATAAGCCAATGCAGTGATTGGAGTAATGAACCTCTTTATTTTCCAATGAAGTTTACCACCTGATTATTCCAAATGAATGTATCTCCAGCAGCAATTTCCAATTTCTAGAATTATCAAAGTTCAAGTCTAGATATGCTCCAGTTCATACATATTCAACACCTGATGTAGCTCCACGATTATTCTGGTGCAATTTTATAAATTTATCTTTATCAACTTATTATGAAGACGAGCAGATTAAATAAATTTGAAATGGCTATGTTCAATCCAGATTAGCTTTAATAACTGATTGTCATTTGATAGTGCTTCACCTAAGCATCAACAGATTAGCCCGACCAGCTATGCCTACCCTTTTCTGTTTTCAAGAGATTTTCCGATGTCCACAAAAGAAGGGTCATAACGTATAAATGGGCCAGCAGTCGTCAGACAACTCCGTGTCACTGAGGTGTGAATAAAGTAATTTCATGTAGGAGGAATGAATTAAATGCCTGATGTCTTGCTATATTCAATATCGAATAAGTAGATTCTGATACTTTCTTTTCGTTCAGCTTCCGTTGCTAAGCACAACATCAAAGATGGCGTGGGGTGATTGACAAAAGTAGCGCGTGTATTACTACACCGAATTTTGAAGTCTATGTTTCAAATTGCACTATCTAAATCGATTTCAGTTACAGTTATGTTAGCGAAATAGAAAAGCTATAAAAAAAATCCCCTGCTTCACATTCAGTTCTCCGTAATAGTGCCGCATTGCGTCTGATTAAGAAGTAGTGCGCGTATGAATATAGCGGTGATGAAAATCCGCTTGTGACGTAGTAAAAAACCCCATGCGATTGCATAGAGCCTGCTAGCTGTCGCTAGCAGACTCAATAACCAGCAACGAAACATAGTCACTAGCAGCGAAATAGGTCAACAGCACCGAATCGTAGTCACCAGCACCGACATATGGACAGTGGCAACGACGTATAGTCACCCGCACTGAAGTTTAGTCACCAGAACCGAAACATAGTGACCAGCATCGACACATGGTCAACACAACTGAAGAACAGTCACCAGTACCGAAATATAGCTACCGGCATCGACGTATACTCAACAGCACTTAAGTATAGTCACCAGCACTAAAGTATAGTCACCACTCACCATCATCGATTTATAGTCACCAGTATTGAAGTATAGCTACCAGCATTGACGTATACTCACCATCACCGAAGTAAATTCACCAGTTCCGAAGTATTAGTCGCAGGCACCGCCGTAAATTCACCAATACCGAAGTATAAGTCATCAGAATCACCGTACAGTCACTGGCACCGATGTAACGTCATCAGTTTCCACTAATAGCAGCATCGTAGTATTAGTCACAAGCATATATATACAGTCACCTATATCGCAGTACAGTCACCATCACCGATGTATAGTCACCGGAACCGAAGTATTAGTTACCAGCACTGATGTATAGTCACCAGCACCGATGTATAGTCATCAGTATCGCAGTCAAGTCAACATCACCGATGTATAGTGCCCAGTACCGAAGTATTAGTCACCAGCACCGATGTATAGTCACCAGTACCGATGTGTAGTAACCAGTATC
Source organism: Anodontia alba (assembly GCA_964016985.1). Classification (NCBI taxonomy): domain Eukaryota; kingdom Metazoa; phylum Mollusca; class Bivalvia; order Lucinida; family Lucinidae; genus Anodontia; species Anodontia alba. The sequence goes on from OZ024829.1 coordinate 11,927,152, forward strand.
GATTTATAGTCACCAGCACAGATGTATAATCATCAGTATTGCAGTAAAGTCATCATCACCGATGTATAGAGCCCAGTACGAAAGTATAGTCATCAGCACTGAAGTATAGTTACCAGTGCCGATGTTTAGTCATCAGCACCAACTGAAGTATAGTCACCAGCAACGAAGTAAAGTCACCAGCACTGAAGGAAAGTCTTCAGCACCGACGACAAGACGCCAGTACCATAGTCAGTTACCAGTATTGAAGTATAGTCAGTCATCAGCACCAACGGAAAGTTACCACCACCGAAGTATAGTCACCAGCACCAAAGTAAAGTCGCCCGTACTGGAGTATAGTCTTCAGCACCGACGACAAGTCGCCAGCATCTAAGTACAGCCAGTTACCAACATTATATATCGTCATTCACCAGCACCGACGTAAAATCACCAGCACCGACATATAGTCACCAGCACCGAAGTATTATCATCAGCACTGAAATAAAGTCATCAGTACAGAAGTAAATTCATCATCCTCGACGACAAGTCTCCAGCACCACAGTTTAGCCTGCCACTAGGGTTGGAAGTACAGTCAGTCCCTAGCACTGAAGCATACTCACCAGCACCGTAGTAAAGCCATCAGCTCCGAAAGATTGTCACAAGCTCCGAAGTAAAGTCGCCAGCTCCGCAGTAAAGTCACCAGTACAGAAATATAGTCATCAGCACCGAAGTTAAGTCCCAATTATCTAATTATACTAACCAGAACCGACGTATAGTAACCAGGACCGAATTATATCCATCAGTACCGAAGTAAAGTTACCAGCATTGAAGTATAGTCACCACCAGCGAAGCGAAGCATGGTAGCTACATCAAATTATAATCAGTCAACAGCACCAAAAAACGTCACCAGTACCGAAGTATACCCAGGCATCAGTACCGAAGTATATACATCAGCACCGATGTTAACTCAGTCACCAGCATCAAAGTAAAGTCAGGCACCGTCATCTAAGTATAATCAGTCACCAGCATCGAGGTATACTCATCAGCATCGAATTATAGTCAGTCACTTGTGCCGAAATATAGTCAATCACCAGCGTGGAAATATAGTAAGTCGCCAGAACCGAAGGAAAGTCACCAGCACGGCAGTATAATCTGTCACCAGCGCCGAAGCATAGTCAGTCACCAGCATCGATATATAGTCAGTCACCAGTGCCGATGTATAGTTAGTCACTAGCACCGACGTATAGTCAGTCACCAGCACTAAACTATGTTCAGTTACCAGCAACGAAGAAAAGTAACCAGCACCGAAGTATAGTCGTTCACCAGTGGCGAAGTGTAGTCAGTCACCAGCATCGAAGTATAGTTAGTTACCAGCGCCAAAGAATAGTCAGTCATCAGCTTCGAAGTATAGTCAGTCACCAGCAACAAAGAAAAGTCACCGGCACCGAAATAGAGTCAGTGACCAGCACCAATTAATAGTCAGTCACAAGCATCGAAGCAAAGTCAGACACCAGCATCGAAGTGTTGTCAGTGATCAGCTCCAACTTATAGTCTGTCACCAGCATCGAAGTATAGTCTGTCACCAGCAACGACGTATAGTCAGTCACCAGCACAGAATTATAGTCAGTCACTAGCAACGAAGGATAGTCAGTAAACAGTACCGAAGTATACAGTTGCCTGTTGTTATCACGGCTTCGCTTATCTCGAATGACCGCTTATCTCGAAGTAAAAATTCTGGTCCATGTTTTAACATGAACATCTAGCAACAGGTAACAAAATTTTGTGGAAAAGAGCAGAAATTGCTCCTTGCAGCTGTAATTTAAATAGTCAAATTACATAGTCATTTGTGAAATGTGGTTGTTTGATTTATTTGTTACTAATTTCTGCAAGTCTGATATGTCAGGATACGGATATCTCGACGTATTTTAGATAATCCCTTAGATTTCGCGATAACGAGAGTCGGCTGTAGTTAGTACTGAATCTAGTCACCAGCGCCGAACTATAGCCAGTCACCAACGCCGAAGAATAATCAGTCACCAGCACCGAAGTATAGTCATTCACCAGCACCGAAGTATAGTCAGTGGCCAACTAGGAGTTATAGTCATTCATCAGCACGGAAGCATATTCATTCGCCAATGCCGAAGTATAGACAGTCACCAGTACCGAAGTATAGTCAGTCACTTGCATCGAATAATAGTCAACACCAGCACCGGCGTTTAGTCAGTACCCAGCACAAAAGTTAAGTCAGTAACCATCACCGAATTATTCAATCACCAGCACCGAGGTATAGTCAGTCACCAGCACCAAAGCTTAGTCTGTCACCAGCAACGAAGAAAAGTAACCCCAACCGAAGAATGTGTAGTCATCAGCGCCGAAGTATAATCAGTTACCAGCTTCGAAGTATAGTCAGTCTTCAGCACCAAAGTAAATTCAGTAACCAACACCGAAGTATAGCCAGTCAACAGCACCTAAGTATAATTTAGTCACCGGCAACGAAAAAGTCACCGGCACAGAAATATAGTCAGCGATCAGCACCAAAGTAGAGTCAGTGACAGCACTAAAGTAGAATCAGTGACAAGCAACGAAGTAAAGTCGGACACCAGCACTAAAGTATCGTCAGTAACCAGCTCCGATTTAATGTCTGCCACCAGTACCGGTTTAGTCATTCACCAGCACAGAATTATAGTCATTCACTAGCAACGAAGTATGGTCAGTCAACATTACCGAAGTAAAGTTAGTCAGCGGTACCGAATCATTATCACCAGCGCCGAAGTATAGTCAGCCACCAACACCGAAGTAGAGACATTCACCAGCACTCAAGTATAGTCAGTCGCCAGCACCGAGGTATTGTCATTCACCAACACGGAAATATATAGTCATTCACCAGTGCCGAAGTAGAGACAGTTACTAGCATCGAATAATAATCAACACTTGCACCGACGTTTAGTCAATAAGCAGCACAATACTATCGTCAGTCACCAGCACTGAATTATTCAGTCACAAGCACCGAAGTATAATCAGTCACGAGTACCAAAATTTAGTTCGTCTCCAGCAACGAAGAAAAGTAACAACTACCGAAGAATATTCAGCCACCAGTGCCAAAATATAGTCAGCTACCAGCACCGAAGTATAGTCAGTCACAAGCAACGAAGTATAGTCAGTCACCAGCACCGAAGTGTAGTCCTGCACCTAAGTATACTCCAAAGCACCGAAGTATAGCCACTAGCTCCGAAGCAAGGTCACCAGCTCCAAAGTAAATGCACCAACTCCAAAGTATTGTCACCAGTATCGCAATATAGTCATCAGCACCGATATAAAGTCACCAGCACCAAAGTATTGTCAGGCGCCAGCGCCGAAGTATAGCCATTTACCAGTAACAAAGTAAAATCAATCACCAGCAGGGAAGAATAGTCAGTTACTAGCACCGAAGTATTTTCACCAGCGTCGAAATACAGTCACCAACTCTAAATAAATATCTGCAAAAGTCACTAGCACCAATAGTGTAGTCAGTCACCAGCAATTACGAAAAGTCACCAGCACCGAAATTAAGTCAGTCGCCAACACCGAAGTATAATCATTCACCAGTATCGTAGTCAGTCACCAGCACCGAAGTATAGTCACTAGCAAAGATGCACTGATTACTGAACAAATGATACCCTCGAAGACCTGAGTCAGTGGTCGTAAAAAACTTAATCCCAGCTAGCATTCTATTTTAACCTATATCGGATCGTTATCGGCCGGACATGAATCCCTTTGGGCCGATAACAGTCCGATATAGAATAAGTAGAAACTTGTTGGGAACATACCAATTTTAGTTTGCCAGATATGCACATTTTTTAATTTATATTAGTCAGAGGCACTAAATCAAAAGAACAGACGAAAGTAAATGTGTTGAAGTCAAGATGTTGGCAAGCACTGCACTACAATGCGGCCAGCTCACACCAACCGCCATGATCTACTAACATTGCAACTGCAGACACCAGGCAGGAGATGTCTGAAGAAACCAAGAAAAGCAGACGGCCCCGCCGAGGCATATCAACTGAAATGGTAAAATTTGCCAAAATCCAGTAACTGACGAAAATATGTCAACTTCCGGCGGATAATTAAATGTTAGTAACAGAATACAATTTTTGAGAGATGCCAAGAAAAGCAATTTAGAAGTGGAAAAAAAAGTTTCAAAGAAGCAAAACAAGTAATTGATCTGAGATGTTTTTATTCGTCAGATATAACCACGAATGGCGTCGACAGGTTGCCATCTAAACTTTTTATTGGTTAAGTTTTTCACATTCTATGTTCCAGATAATTAGTAAGGTTGAGTGATGTATTTGTTGGCACATACCACACCAACTGTTCAAGATTGTTTTGAATCCTCTTTTTAAAAACAATGCAAAGATGAAGACGCTTTTTATCGCTGTCTTTGCTGGGCGCACATGCAATCTAGTGGGAACTGCAGTGTCCCCATTACGAAAACACGCCTATTCAAATATATAGAAAATTTCAACTCCAAAAACTGAAAATTTTCAGATAAAAAACTCTGATATTTTTCATATTTCTGCTCAAAACATAGATTGTGGTACTCGTTAGAACCGCCTCGGCGAGGCGGTTCTAACGAGTACCCACAATCTATGTTCTTGAGCAGAAATAAGAAAAATAATGTATACCCCTGTAAACCCCAGTTTTACTTTATAAAAGTGGGGTTTAAGGGGGTCAAAGTTATATAGGCATGTTTTCGTGATGCGGTTCAAATGTTGTTGTGAATATCTGCAAACGTTAACTGTGTGAACCATTTAAATTAGGTAAGGTGGGAAATATATGAAAAAATGTTAATGAGTGGTCAGCCTTAACAGAACGATTAACAGGGTGATGACATGATCATTAACCCTTGTTGAGAATTCTTTTCCGCTACCACAATAGTCTTCATGACTGTAGCATTCCCTGGGTAACTTCATTTACATCTCTGAAAAAAGGAAATACCTATACTATTGTAATGAATGTTGGCATGGTATGTCTTTTTTCGGTAGCTATCAAGCAGAACCAAAACTAGCGTTCTACTTATATCTGTTTTAGACCGGTACGATAACCATCACGAAAACATGCCTATATAATTTTGACCCCCTTAAACCCCACTTTTATATAGTAAAATTGGGGTTTACAGGGGTATACATTCTTTTTCTTATTTCTGCTCAAAAACATAGATTCTGGGTACTCGTTAGAACCGCCTCGCCGAGGCGGTTCTAACGAGTACCCACAATCTATGTTTTGAGCAGAAATATGAAAAATATCAATTTTTTTACCTGAAAATTTTCGGTTTTAGGAGGTGAAATTTTCTATATATTTGAATAGGCGTGTTTTTGTAATTGGTCCAATATAGATTTCAGTAGACTGCCAGCTGGGAATGATGAACCACTATGTCGTGCTTGATTGACAAGAATACGACAGCTACAATCAGATCTAGTCCAAACATAATACATTTTCAAAGTCATTGTTTGAGGTATTTACCACGAGCCTTCATCCTTCTTTTATCACGGTGATCCGATTCTTCAAACTATGATTTAAAAGAAGATGAGTGTTTAAGTCCAAGGTGAAATTTAGAGCAAATGAAAACCAGAAGGCACAAGGAGGGCTCAACTGCAGAACAGAAAGGTCAGACACAAGCCATCAAAAATAGGGTCGAATCGCACATGGGTCTACGACCTTACCCACAGTCGTGCAACTAAAGAGGTCATCAAAGTTCTTAGCTTTAACTGGATAAACCATTAAGCATGCAGTCGATATGGTGACATTACATCCTTTGATATTTAATAAAGTTCTTTTTGAATCGTTAAGAAACAGACTTACCAACAACTCTCATGAGTGTAAAGGTAGTCCCTAGGAAATTCTTCAACTACCTCAAGACAAGAACTATTTAGGGATATTTTAGAGAGTTTTTATCATAAAATCTATGGTGTACCCATTAGAATCATCTCATGGAGGCGATTCTGATTCGTACGCTGAACCTAGTAATATTTAACAGAAGATTGAAGAGACATGCCTAAATTATCCTCATTTGCCTCCTGACCTGGCGCTCTGATTAAGCCGCAGTGGTTCGAACAACCCATGTCTAGACCAAATTTCCATGGTCCCAAAAATGTTTGAGCCATTGAAATTCGACTGTTTATGTTTGAGCAACCAGTGAAGGTTAAGATCAACCTGTGCATTTACAATAGCCAGTGGCCATGTAAGGGAACAGTGATGACTGTATAGGCTTCAATGTTCGCACATCCAATGATTTCTTATTTTCTTTATTGCACGCCAATCCCCTTTTGAATAGTCTACTCTAAAGAAAAGAATTTGGGGCATTCAGATCTGTGCACCCTACAGTCTTTGTAGTCCTTAGATTCATTCTACAGTACCCAGTAATTTCGTACGCGAACAGCGAAGGCTTGATCAGCCTGTGTGGTTGAGTAAGCTAATCTTTGTCCTAGTTGTCCGCCTAGGCTCTGAGACACATTATATATACTATAGTGACTAAATTTATTATAAACAATAAAATAAAAATCTGGGCATTACTGTTTCATGATCTTAGTATATAAATATTTTCTTAGTTTTATTTAAGTGTTTGTATCAAAGGGAATTATAAAACTTAATGAATTTAGTTACCGGAGACTGGAGCCAGTCTACTTGAAGCCTGATATGATAAGTGTTAAGGAAAAATACGCAGTGTCTTGTCTTGTAAATACGAAATGCGCAGAACCTGTTCCGTGCATGCTAATATTATTCAGCCAAAAAAAAAAATAAGTTTTTTTTTTTCATAATGAACACAAAGAAAGGCAAAAGGAACATCTGTGTTAGGAACTCTTGCTGTGGTTTAACTGATTGTTTTCCAGAACAATTGCCTACATCTCAAATTATGAACCGTTAACAGAGCTTGCTTTTCAAAAACAGCAGTTGGATAATTGCGTAATATTGATATAAGTCGTTTAATCGTTCAGTAGGGCTTGTATGTGCTTTTTCACAGGAAAAGTAATTATAATTTGTACATAATATTTCATTTGAAAATCGATGGTTTAACCCTGATACTGTTGAACCCGGATAGGCACAGTCTTTGCAAACAGTTTAGATCCAGATCATTTGGTGGAAGCCAACTGATCTGGATCTGCACTGTTTGTCGTTAAGTATGTGAGTTTGTATCAACAACCTAGATCAAGTAATCTGATTGGCTGAAAATTAGGAGTGGGTATGGTATCTTAATTTATTCAGCATGACATTACGAAAACATGCCTATTCAAATATATAGAAAATTTCACTCCTAAAAAACTGAAAATTTTCAGATAAAAAAACTCTGATATTTTTCATATTTCTGCTCAAAACATAGATTGTGGGTACTCATTATAACCGCCTCGGCGAGGCGGTTCTAACGAGTACCCACAATCTATGTTTTGTGCAGAAATAAGAAAAATAATGTTTACTCCTGTAAACCCCAGTTTTAATATATAAAAGTGGGGTTTAAGGGGGTCAAAATTATACAGGCGTGTTTTCGTGATGACAAGAGTTAATATGTAAACACCGTAGAGGAATAGAATACATCACTATGTGCATCCGCGTATTCTACACACTGTTCACTCATACGAGTAGACTGTTCCAAACCTTTTCGAGATAGTCTGCGATCAGTTATCACGGATAAACATGCTGATTTGATGGCTCGGATGTAAATATGCAGACTCAAGTATGCAGGCGCTCGTCATAGTTATAGACTATTATTACCAGTCAATAATAAGCTGAATAGCTCCGGTTGTCATATGTGCTTGCAAGAATATGTTGCTGCTGCATAAGATTGTGCAACTTCTAGTATTAAAGTATTGCCCGACAAAGACGGTGCATGTAAGAAAATGACTGAATTATTGATCAAGGTCAAACACACTGCACACGCTAAACTATCATATAGCTTATGGAAACAATTAATGTCCATCAGCTACAAATGTACTGTGCTATATCTCATGACCTATAGCCAACTCACACTGCGCGAATAAAACGGTGCATGAACTTTTTTTTTATTTTTGTACATGTACAGGTAAGTCCCGGTTATGCTTTATGCAACGCATGTATCCCACAGACGCCAGCCACGTAATAATGCTAGCCAAGACAAATTTGGAGGAACTAATCTATAAGAATAATCGAGGCCTGTCGTTGGAAAGGATGGACCAGCCAGAACAGTATAGAAAGAAAGAAACTTTATTCAGTACAAACGATCATAGACCCAACGTGTACACAGTGTTACATAATGAATACCAATTTATACTGTCAGTGGTGTGTGTATCAAATAAGGCACACATCTTATACAATGATATAAAATTCAACATACTGCTATGTGCCTTATAACTAACTTTAAATCAATTGACACACTATATAAATTACTATAGCTACATATTTAATTGTTCAACGTAGATAACAGTGGTTTATTAAGGTCCCACTAACAAGATGTGAGCTTACCCTTATCCGGCTGTGCTGTCTACACAGGCGCCACAGCGAAACCCGTAGACAAAAGAGCATGTGGCGGAACCAATGTCCAAGCAGCATGTTCTTCGCACTATGATTCGCCATGGTGATACATTAGGCACAACCGATATAGAGTAGGCATATGATACATATTGTTTATTTGCGTCTCACTAACAAGATGTGAGCCAACTCTGTCACGCCTACACGGGCACCAGAACGAATATATAGAATCACAAGTAGTGTATATTCTAGGATTTATACATTGATTGATAGATTTATACATTGATTGAAAAAGACCATATTAAGATAAACATTCGAAGGAGACAATTGTGTCACATTTGTTTCAGATCCGTTTTGAAAAGGGTTTACTGTCTAAAAGGAAACAATTTTCTCCCACAGCATGTTGCCTGTCTTTTCCCCACAACATTGTTTGTCATTTACACATAGCATGTTGTCTGTTACTTACGCACAGCATATTGTCTGTCATTTACACAACGTCTGTTATTTGTCATTTGCGCATAGCATGCTGTCTGTCATTTACAAATAGCCTGTTATTTGTCATTTGCACATAGCCTGTTGTCTGTTATTTGCACATAGCATGCTATTTGTTATTTACACATATCATGTTGTCTGTCATTTACACATAGCCTGTTATCTGTCAGTTGCACATAGCATGGTGTTTGTTATGTGCATATAGCATGCCGTTTGTTATTTACACATAGCAAGGTGTCTGTCAGTTACACATAGCCTGTTATCTGTCATTTACACATAACATGTTGTCTATCATTTGCATATAGCATGTTGTCTGTCATTTGCATATAGCATGCTGTTCGTTATTTACACATTTCATGTTGTTTGTCAGTTACACATATCCTGTTATCTGTCATTTCCACATAGCATGTTGGTCGTCATTTGCACATAGCATGATGTTTGTTATTTACACATGACATGTTGTTTGTCATTTACCCATAGCATGTTATCTGCCATTTGCACATAGTATGTTGTTTGTCATTTGCACATAGCATGCTGTTTGTTATTTACACATATCATGCTGTCTGTCATGTACACATAACATTAACACATAGAATGCCGTCTGTCATTTATAGATAACATGATTTTTGTCATTAACACACCGTGTTGTCTGTCATTAACCCTGTAATTAGTTCTGGTCTTCAGTCACATGCAAACAACGAAAATTTAGATCAGCCCGCGCAACCCGTGCTTTCTCTGATCAATCTTTTATTTGTTCTCTGTTCGTCCGAATAGCCTATGATTTTATAAGCGGACGACGGTCTTTGTTGCCCGCATATGCACATGGCAAAAGAACCCATTTCTTGTATTAAGCATTATGTACAGTCGACTCTCGTTATCTCGACCTCGCTTATCACGAATAAACGCTTATCTCGAAGTGAAATTCTGGTCCCTGTTTCAACATGGAAATCTAAGAACAGGTAACAAAATATTGTGGAAAAGAGGAGAAATTGCTCCTCAGGAGCAATTTCTCCTCTTTTCCATAATATTTTCAAAATGTCTCTAACTTCAGGAATCAAATTACATATTCATTTGTTAAATGTGATTGTTCGATTTATTGTTTTCCTCATTTCTGATTCTCTGATATTTCGAGGTACGGATATCTCAAAGTGTTTCAAAGAGTCCCTTGAAATTCGAGATAACGAGTCGACTGTACTTTGCATAAAGTTCCAGGCGGTAGATATCCTTTTTGTATGATAGTGTATCGTACAGTTTGTTTTGCTTAAATTTATTTTAGTAAGATCTATCAATGAATCCAGAAAGATGTTCCAGGAATAGATTCAATGTCAGACTGCCTGGCAGAGTTCGACGGCGGAAACATTCTTTTCCTTACATAACATAGCATCTGATCCGTTAGACAACATATATCAGAAACATTTAAGTTGATCTGCGTAAAATGAAAAAAAAATGGCTATCAGTCTTTATGATGCAATTGCTCTGTACAGTAGAATGCCAAAGTAATGTTAAGTACAAAAGCCGCTTTATTCGTGCAGGCTGATCAGGGCCTTTCTTGTCTTTTTACAGAATCACTTCACTGTAAACATTGAATGTAAAACAGGAGCAGAGCAAAAATGAGGTTCGCGGGGTTTCCTTCGAGTTCCTTTTTGAAGGAATCCTACTTGACTCAAAAATTCATTTTCATGGTAAATTTTGCATACATCTGATAAATTTTGGATACCGTATAATATTCGCACATCTTACTATTTTCGTCTATTTCATAACCTGTGAATGTGTCTAAAATAACTAGATGAGTGGCGAACACTAGACTCTGATCATACTCCGCCGTGTTCTGTATTGTTTGGTCTGGTTCTATTGCGTTTGCTCAGGCCTATCTGTCCGAATAATTAGAGTAAGTACGGTATTTTGCTCAATTCGAACCCCACATAAATCATCCTGGTTTCGCCGCCAGCAGCGTTTAATTATGTATAATAGGAAAGCAAAGAACTATTAAAAATTGCAACTACAAACATTATGCATAATCATTTAACAACTTGGACAATATTCCAACTCTGCCTCAAGCAATAGCCCTTCGTAGAAAACAACAGAAAACAAAGGACCTTATCATCAATCAAGCAAGTTTATCTCAGGTTTCAACCGTGTGATAATGTGAGGACAGGGGTGGATCCAGGGGTTCGTGGGATTCAGTCGAACCACTCCCCCTTCCCCCACCGTTGTTCTCATAATTTAATTTTCTTAGAAAATTTTAGATATATTTGATACATTTTTGAAACCGAATTTACCTTAATCATTCGAGCAAGTCTTTACAGTATACTAAAAAAAATTCAACAATTCAATTCTGCTTCCCGTGAATGTGTCTAAAATTACTAGATGAATGACAAATAATGTAGACCCTGATCAGACGCGGCGTCTGATTTGGGTCTAGATTGTTTGCTCAGGCCTGTCTGTCTGAAAATGCAGTGAAAGGACGGTAATTTGGTCAAATCGAACCCCTCTCTCAGAAATTTTGAATCCCCTATTAAGTAATCCTGGATCAACCCCGGGTAGGGGTGGATTTTGAATTCTTCTGAACAGTTATTTTACGGCACTGTCCTTAAACATCCACTGAATGGAAAAAAATGCGTTTTCTAATATTTTCAAGGCACAATCTAAAAATAACTAGTTCGACTGACAGGTGTATTACTTATTTTTTTTTATTATTTGGGTTTTACGGCCCTTTCAAGAAAATTTCACTTATATCGAGCCGATCGTTCATCAAAGGTGGGCGAAAACCGGAGAAGCCGGGGAAAAACCACCTGACCATCCGTAAGCAGAACGGCTTTCCCACATGTGACCCGAGCGAGGCTCGAACCACAGCGGTGAGAAACCTAATGGATTAATAGTCAATTTTCCTATCAACTAGACCACGGGGGGGCCGCGACAGGTGTTTTAATGAAAGGTCGCTATGTGACCTTATTGAAGTGTTCATTCATCAACCTGTTTAGTCTGGAGACCCCCAAAAGGATAATTGGCAAACAGTGCAGACCCAGATCAGACGTCGCAAATTGCAGCCTCTGATCAGGGTCTCAACTGTTTGCAAATAGTTTACCATTTTCCTCTAGGAATATCTAAATCTCATAGCCTGTTATACCTTAAACTGAAATTGGACTCCTCCAGAGAGTGTATTTAGTCTAAAATGGGTTAACAATACTCTAGTACAACCTTTGTCGCAACTAGAACATGTAAAATGAACGGATCTGCGGGAAGATCTGAACCTACGCATTTCGCTATGAAAAACTCATCTGCCAGTAGTATGAGCGGGACTTTATATGCTGGGTATGAAGGGAAATGGTACATGTATACTAAGTAGAGTGCCCGCAGTTTCACAAGGAAGCAACGTGTGTGACTTCTTGTTTGGTTGTTCTGCAAACAAACTCCTTCTGAAAAGGGTATTTGCTGTCGGATTATGTCCCGAAAATTCCATTTTCACAAGTCGCAGCCTTACTAATTGTTCTGCAATACGTCTCACTTTAGTAATTAATCATTTTGCGGTAAAAGGTAAAATATTTACCGACATTTTTCTTCTTAATTGTTACCGTCAGTATTTATCAACTGCATAGACCAAATATTTAAAATGTATGTGGAAAAGTACTTTGCATACATGTAGACATGTTTAGTGTTTTATGTGATAGACTACAAAACTCACAGTTCAGAAACTTGTCAGAATGAACACACCTGGTTTATTGGTAGGTATTTTTACTTTATGTGTCGTATAGTTTGGCACTCATAATTATTACCTTTATTAAAAGGTCAAAAATTGGGTTTGAAATATGGAACATTTCATATTTATTTTCTTTCTGTACATGTATCCTAATATATTATCATTACTGTATATAGTAGTACTTCTAGTATAACAGCTATTACCTGCAGGATCGAGGTTTTAATATGATGTTGATTGTTCCAACATTTCTTAAAGTCTTTATTATTTCTTAACAGTGTATACCTCCATTTGCGTTTTTCCCAAATGATATTTGTTACGCCCAAGTGCGGCCAAGACGTACCGATATGACTAAGCTCCGGGTTGGGCGATGCCTAACTGTACTACTACAAAGAGACTCTAACAACGTCAGATTGTTTGCAGTCGTTTTTTACAAGTACTATTTACCAGATATAGTCACAATAACATAATACAAAAGATATCTGCAATTCTCTTCACGTCGGCCTCGGCAGAGAACACAAGACGATCGGAGACTATACTGGTCTATGATTTAATTAACCTGTGTTGGTTAATCAGTTGTTAGAACGGCCAGTATAATCCCAATCGGGTGCGGAGAACTTTACCGTGCCAATGCGAAGAGAATGCCCTTCCCCCTCAACATATAGTTATGTGGGCCCAATCCGCGGTACACTTGGAATTCCGAATATTAATATTCTTATTTATTATTATTATTATTTATACTTCTGTTATATTATTATTATTATTATTATTATTATTATTATTATTATTATTATTATCTCTGTGAGCCTTATGGCTAACTATGATCAAATTTTCTCTGCTAGGCTTGTGGCTCACTATGATCAAATCTTATACATATATAGTAGTTTTGTATATAATCTTTGTCTGCTAGGCTTGTGGCTCACTATGATCAAATCTTATATATATATAGTAGTTTTGTATATAATCTTTCTCTGCTAGGCTTGTGGCTCACTATGATCAAATCTTATATATGTATATAATAGTTTTGTATATAATCTTACATATATATATATATATATATATATATATATATATATATATATGTGTGTGTGTGTGTGTGTGTGTGTGTGTGTGTGTGTGTGTGTGTGTGTGTTGAGAGTTAATCATTAACAGTGCAAATGATTTGTTTACCTGAGGTCTTTCGGCTTTCGGCTTCTTCAGAGGTTTTCTGTTATAAAAAATGACACAAAAAAGTAAAATTTACAAATAAAAGTTGTATAAGTTGAAAAACAGATTATGCCTTTTCGGACCCATTTTATCTGGCCCGCTGCGACATGATAACTGGTAATGTTTAGATATATGTGAAATGTAAACAATACGCGTAAACACAACGTGCAAAAAGTATAAAGCTTATCTTTACTATCAACACAACGTACAAAAAGTATAAAGCTTATCTTTACTATCAATACCACTGTGCCCATATTCGCATTGTATACAATGCACATAAGCGTTACACTGAAAGGGATATACACCAAACTGCGTGTTTCTCACCAATACGTAAGGCAAATGGGCCCAACTTACATAAAATCACATGAACAAAACGTTCAACATAAGCTGTCGCATGGCCTGACTTAGGAACGGTGATTCCCTCTACTGGTCGCCCTTGTTGATCCCATATGGCCGTAGAGTGTTCAGACGTCGAATCCAATAGCTCTGTCTTGCTTTCCTGGTTCGATCTGTCCACTCCAGGTTATAGTCTAAGCAACAAAGCGTGACGTGGTTGTGGAAATCATGTTCTGGTGAACAGAAGTGTTCTGCGACAGGAAACCTCTCGAACTGCTTGTGTTTCCAAATATCTCGGTGGCCGTTCATCCGTTGGTTCACATGATCACCGGTTTCACCAACATATTGTTTTCCACACTTGGTGCATGTTATAAGGTAGACAACATTTGTCGTCTTACAACTAGTATTGCACCTAAGCTTGATTGTTGCCCTAGACGCTGACTTCGCGGTCTGTGTGGGGGTTATCATTTTGTAGGTTTTGCATCTTGCTTTGTATTGCCGCACGGTCGTGTCTCCCAAGTGGTTCATCATCACGCATGTCTGGTTTGAGCTTGGCACGTACAAGAAGATCCCGTAGACTCTTGGGTCTTCTGTAGGCCGTGGTAGGTCTTTCTGTAAAGATCTCGCTCAAAGTGCTAGAGGACTCGGTGATGGGACAGTGTTTGTTGACTCACTTTTGGCAAGTCTGGGTGATACGTCAACACGAAGGGGAGAACGCTTGACTCGGATTTAGGCCTATAAGAAAGTAGGTCTTCTCTCTTTTGTTGCCGTGCTCTCTCAATGGCAAGTGAAATTTCCTGTTTCTGATAACCCCGTTTGCAGAGGTGGTCAGTCAGTTCTCTTGCTCTTGATTCAAAGGTGTCCGAATCGGAGCAGATAAGTCTGAGACGAAATGCAAGGCTGTAAGGAACATTTTTGCAGCAGTGCTTCGGGTGGCAATTTGTGGGTAGGAGATACTGGTGTGTATCTGTTGGATTTGTATACAGATCAACTGATATTGTATCGCCCACAAGACTTGATTTAGAGTCCAGAAACACGTGTTGCTTGGTTGAAATTTCAGCCGTGAACTTTATGCTCGGGTAGAAGTTGTTGGCCTCGTCTAGGAAAGCTGTCAAAGTCTCGCGGCCGTGCGACCACTTCATGTCAATATCGTCAATGAACCTTAGCCATGAAAATGGTCTTAGGGCCACTGACTTCAACAGCTGTCCCTCGAGATGACCCATGAAAATGTTGGCGTATGCAGGTGCCATTTTGGTACCAATAGCAGTGCCTTGAACCTAGAGATAATGTTTCCCGTTGCATTCAAAGTTATTGCATTTGAGTATGAGGGTCAGAAGTTTGACCAGACTCTGTGTAGGTGGGTCCTTGACTTTTCTTTCCTCCCAAACTTCCTCCCATGCCTGGATGCCATCTTGATGAGGAATATTTGTATAGAGGGAAGTGACATCCATGGAAACAATGAGGGTGTCGGGTGGAAATGGGGCCTGGGCATCTTGCTTTCTCAGGAAATCTGGTGTGTCCTTTAAGTAGGACGGCAGATTTTGAACATGTGGTTGCAGATGCAAATCACCAAACTCTGATATCTTTTCCGTGGGATGGCCATTGGCAGAATCTATGTGGCGACCCGGATTGCCGGCTTTGTGTATTTTGGGGAGGAGATAGAATCTGCCTGCTTTAGGTTGGTCAACAAACAGGTAATTTCTGTTCTTCTCGCTTATATGGCTTTCATCGTGCATTTCATTTATCGCTTCAGATACTTCTTTGGCGAACTCGGGTGTGGGGTCATGATCTAGAAGTCTATAGTAGGTGGAGTCTCCTAGTTGTCTCTCAGTCTGAGATGTACTGATCTCTATCCATGACAACAACCGCAGAACCCTTGTCAGCAGGTTTTATGATGATCTCTTGTCTATTTTGAAGATCATAGAGAGCACTGCGTTCGGATTTCGTGAAGATGTCATGTTTAGGCTTCGAGGGCTTGTGTGACGCTTTGTCAGACTCCACACTGCTAATAAACGTTTCCAGATCAGGACCTTGTTTGGGGGGTTGCCAATCGCTTTTAGGTATGAAACTCGGATATTTCTCCGATGAGCGGTTAGTGTCATCACGATCATTGAAGTGCAGTTTGAGACGCATGCGTCTGCTGAAGACCTTAGTGTCATGTAACAGGTTTCCTCTGTCATAACTTTTTGGGCGGGGGCAGA